>PUQB01000295.1:0-72856 GCA_003024785.1 Selaginella tamariscina
TTTCATAAAACAAACTGATTATTAACGGACATGTAATGTGGCTATAAAGTAATTATTTCCCCTTAATTAATAAAAAATTACATTTATATCCCTGACATTTATGATATTTACATATACCCTATAAATTTTTATTTTATATAATATAATCCTGAAACTTCAATTAAAACTTCATAAATTTCAAATTTTAAAATTAAAAACATTTAAAAAAATTAATAAAATTATATTAATTTATATTTTATTATATTTAGGTCCAAAATACAACCTATTAAACATAGATATCACAATATAATATAATTATTTTTAAAAATATTCTATTTCTTACTATGACAATTTTTTAATTATTTTATTTGTAATATATTTGAATTGAAAATATATTTTATTAATATTGTTATTTTAAAGGGAAAATTACATTTACACCCCTAAAATTTATAATTTACATTATATGCCTAAAATTTTATATTTACATATATACCCTGAAATTTCAATTTAAAAATTCATTAATTCAAAATTAAAAAATTAAAATTATTTTTAAAAAATCAATAAAAAATTTATATATAATTTGTATTTTATTATATTAGGTCCAAAATACAACTTATTAAACATATATAATCACAATATAATATAATTATTTTTAAAAATATTTCATTTTTTATTATGACAATTTTAGACATTTAACACTTAAATAAACTTTAATTATTTCATTTATAATATATTAAATTGAAATATATTTTTATTTAATATTGTTATTTTAAAGGGAAAATTACATTATACCTCTAAAAATTTATCATATTTACATATATATATACCTAAAGTTTTATATTTATATATATAACCTTGAAATTTCAATTTAAAACTCATAAATTTAAAATTAAAAATTAAAAAATATTTTTAAAAATTCAATAAAAATTTATAATAATTTGTGTTTATTATATTTAGGTTCAAAAAACAACCTATTAAACATATATATCACAATATAATATAATTATTTTTAAAAATACTCCATTTTTACTATGACAATTTTTTGACATTTAACACTTAATAACTTTAATTATTTCATTTGTAATATATTATGAATGAAAATATATTTTTAGTTAATATTTTATTTAAAGGGAAATTATATTTATTATATCCTTAAAATTTATCATATTACATATATGCCTTAAAGTATATATATATATATATATATATATATATATATATATATATATATATATATATATAATATATATATATATAATATATATATATATATATATTCCTAAATTTCAATTTAAAACTTCATAAATTTTAAAATAAAAAATTAAAAAACATTTTTAAAAAAATAATAAAATTTTATAATTAATTTTTTTATTTTATTATATTAGGTCCAAAATACAAACTTATAAACAATATATCACAATATAAATAATTATTTTAAAAAAATTCACATATAAATAATAAAAAAATTTACAATGTATAGTGAATGAAAGTTTGGTTTAAAAAACCAATATATTTATTTTTTTAAATTGTTAATATATGTTAGCCTATTAAATATAATTTAAATAGCATAATCATATAGTTGTTGTATTAAAAATATTTAATTAAATAGATTTAAATTTATAATTAAAGTGTTAAATAAGTTCTAACTTATTAATTAAATATATTCTTAATATCAAACCAACTCTATGATTATGTTGAGGAGGATTATTTTATTAAATTTTTTGTTATTTATATGTGAATATTATAGAAGTTTAATTATTGAAATAAATATTATTTAAGTTTTAAATATTATTATTAATAATTGCGAGTGTGGCTCCCTTTATCCTCTGTCGTTTACAACATGAGAAACATTACAACAATAACAATATATGTGTTTAAATTAAGGGAAAATTACATTTATACCTATGAAATTATCATATTTACATACATACCCGTAAAAGTTTTATATTTAATATATACCTTTAAAGTTTAAATTTACATATATATCCTTGAAAAACTTCAATCATAATATTTTGACTTTTAAAATAACAATATTAATAAAATTTTTATATATGTTTATAATTTTAATTTAAAACATTATGAATTAACTAATTTTAATTAAAATTTATATTTACATATGTACCCTTTGAAACTTTAATTCAAAACTTTATAATTTAAAAATTAAAAATTAAAAATATTTTTTGAAAATCAATAAAAATTATAATTAATTTGTATTTTATTATATTTAGTCCTATTAAACCTATTAAACATATATATCACAATATAATATAATATTTTTTTTTAAATTTATTTTTTAATATTTAACACTTAAAAACTTCAATTTCATTTACAATATATTATAATCGAAATATATTTTTAGTTAATATTTTTATTTTAAAAGTGTATATTTTTATCTATGTTTACAATTAAGTTTTTTCAGTATATTAAATATAAAACTTTTAAGGGTATATATGTAAATATGATAAATTTTGGGAGTAAATTTATGATTTTTTAAGTGTATATGAAATAGGTTTTTAAGTGTATATTTCATATAATTAGAACTTTCATGCGATCCTTATTATTCCACACTTATATAACATAATCTTAAGTACGTAAATGTTATCAAATGTAAATCGTAAGGACGTTAATAAATATAAGATTAGGAGTTATATAAAATATGAAATTAATTAAGTAAAATGCAACCTTTTTGTACATGCACATATAAAAAAAAAAGATTAAGATTAAGTAATTCTCCTCAACATAATCATATAGTTGATTTAATATTTAAACTTTACATTGCATATATTTTAGATGTTAAAAGGGAATTATTCACAAGTATGAATTTTATTATTATATCCCATAAAAGGGATTTAATAGTTAATTATCCTTGTTGTATAAGTATTATTCCATTTAAAATTTGAAATGTGAATTCTATATAATTTATTAATATTTTATCATTACACAACGGATATAAATACATATATATACTTAAAATTACATATGTATATATAATACATACACATATGGTATAACAACTATGAATATGTATACATGCATGTATATAGGGATAATAATGTTTATGCTTTCTTATTACATATATTATTAATTAGGAAAATTACATTTATATACCCCTGAAATTTATTATATTTACATATATACCCTAGAAGTTTTATATTTACATATATACCCTTCTAAAAAAGTTGTAAATGTACATATATACCTTTAAAAATTTTAATCGTAATATATTGACTTTCAAAATTATATTAACTAAAAATATATTTTTAATTCATAATAATTGAATTAAATTAATTAAGTGTTAAATGTCAAAAAATTATCATAGTAAAAAATGGAAATATTTTTCAAATAATTATATTATATTGTGATATATATGTTTAAATATAATAAAATTACAATTAATTATAAAAAATTATTAATTTTTTAAAAAATATTTTTTAATTTTTAATTTTAAAATTTATAGTTTGAAATTGAAGTTTAAAGAGTATGTAAACATAAAACTCTAGCATATATATGTAAATATAATAAATTTCAGGGTATAAATGTAATTTTTCTTTTAAAATAATAATCTTAATTAAAAATATTTTTTCAATTCATAATATATTATAAATGAAATAATAAAGTTTATTAAGTGTTAAATGTCAAACAATTTCATAGTAAAAAATGGAATATTTTTAAAAATAATTATATTATATTGTGATATATATGTCTAATAGGTTGTATTTTGGACTTAAAATAATAAAATAGAAATTAATTATAATTTTTTTTAAATGTTTTTTAATTTTTGAATTTTCAAATTTTTATAAAATTTTAAATTGAAATTTCAAGGATATATATGTAAATATAAAACTTTTAGGACATATATGTAAATTCATAAATTCAGTGATATAAATGTAATTTTCTCTATTAATTAAGGAGAAATAGTTGCTTTATAGCCACATGATATACATAGATCATGCATCAACATAAAAATGTTGATGCATACACACAAAAATATAATCATTACTTTTCAAAATGGTTGATTTCATATATAACATATTAATACTTCACAGCAATATAATTAGAGTTCTAATTATTAAATTAAATATTATTTTCAAGTTTCACATATTATCTTACATAGCAACTGCCATTGTGAGTGTTACCCTGCTTAAGGGCAACTTAAGTATATTTTAACTGTAAATTAATTATTTTTAATAATATCTTTTGTTTTGTATAAATAATTAAGATTAAGATATGTTTCAGATTTAAGTTTTTATATTCTGTATTTATTATATATTTGTGTATAACGTTTTTAAGGAGTTTGTGTGTTCAATATATGTTTGACACAAGAAACTGCTAATAATAATTTAATGTCAGGTGCAATACACACTTTCATTTCAATATATTAAAAAACTACTGTAATTTAAATAACTTATTATAGAATAATTTAAATAATTACTTAATTTTACAAGTGATTCAAATTAAAGTTGCATTTCTGAAATACTGGATCCTGAAGTTGCTTTTAATGAACATAAAATGAATAGTTTAATTTATATATAATTCAAATTCTTAAGCAAATTTTAAAATAAAATAAAATCTAAACCATCCAATTCAAATATATTATTAATTTACAATTGTTAAATTATGGCAGAACCAAGTTTATGGTTACACAACGAAGCATATCTTGCTTGCGGTATAATAATGGACGTGTCACATCATAGCATTGCCACGTGTTGAGCTTTTCCAATTCAGTAAAACAAGTTTCTATAGAACTAATATGCTACTTAATTATAAATTGTACATTATATAGATGTGTGTGTGTTTGAATTTACTTCTATAGCATATTCGAAAAATACTTAAGTATATTTAAAGAATATTAATCTTTGTTGTACATTCACTAAATCTCATAATTATATGTACATATATGTTTTAAACCTGTATATATATTATTAGGAGCATAATAATATATAGGTCAAAAATGCATAATGTTTCATAGGTTTATATATTAAATTTTTACGTTAAATACGTTATATATATCAACAGTATACTCAACAATATATCAACAAATATATATAGGTTTAAAAATTCATACGTTAAATATATCAACAGTATACCGTAACATCAACAGCGTATACTCAGTCGTACAAATCGTCATATAAAGGTGTATAACATCATACCAAAATACGCTCTTGTATTAGGTATTAATATGGAAGAATGTAACATAAAACGCAATAACAGGTATACACATGAACATACATTTTAACAGACTGTTGATATATACTTTTTATATACACATATATACATGTATAAGTCTATATATGTGCAGATATACACCCAATATATTTATTTAGAAACTAATAAACTTAAATTTGTCAATGTTGATGTTGCATTTATATATATGGTTAATATGCTAGATTCAGATGTAAATTACTTACAATGCAAATGCTATGTTATTAAGTAGGACATTTATATATTCTTTTATACACATATGAATACATACATAAATATATGAATTTCAAAAAAAATATTCATAAATGTCAGAGTGTTGTTTATTGAGTTTTCTTGCACATACGGGTAAATTAGTATATTATATTGGTGTCGTTGTGTAAATGCTTTTACTTAAAATATGAGGTATTAAAAATATATATATTTTTATTAAATAGAATTTAAAATTAAAATCAAATTCACACCGTATTTACCACACAACGTTTCAAATGTAGCTCTTCTCGAACATTTTTCGTTTGAAATGAATAAAATCTTAAAATATAATCTTATAATTATAATTTTATGAAATATACTTCATATATATTAAATACATGCAGAACACATCTTTTGTGTATGTTTAAACACAAATAATTATATTCATAATACAGCGGAAGGCAATTGCTTGAAAACTAACATAAAATCTATTAAAACACTATAATGTACGTTATAGATTTTGTCCATTATGGCTCCATTCTTTATATAATATATTTATGCTCTTGTGGCGTGTGCATGTGTATCTTTGTATCGATATGTAAAACATAGTATATATATACTGACTCCCTCAATAACTATAACACACACACACACAGCTTTTTATTAATTTGAAACTGTAATTCCTACCGTATCCTTATCACACGTACACTATGGAAAAAAGCATGTAAAAACATTACCTTAGTAACCATTATTAAAGAAATTTAGAGAATGTGAAACTTTATAACATAATTATAATATAATACATTGTATTTAGTCCTCGTATTTTTAGTTTATATAATTACTTGATCTTGTGATCATTAACATATGTAGTTTTGGGGCTAAATATTATGAACTTCTTATTTAATACTAAAATATATATTATGTTTGCATATATATGCTAATTTTCTTTGAAGAAATTTAAAATTTTTAAATTGTTCTTGTTTAATTTTCACAATACTGTTCACAACGCCTTTATAAACATAAATTGATATTAAACTTAATATTGATCATTAATATATATTTTATGGCATATTTTATAGTATATAATTTTTACTTTTGTACATACAAATTAAAACCTCCTTCAAGTAATCATTTATATGATAACGTTTGTGTTGTCCATTCATGTGTACATATACACGCACAATCTAATACATACAGATGTATACACACAAACAAGACAAATTAAAAATGTCTTTATTATATCAAGTTACTTTTTTTTTTTCTAAATTAACAATTAGATAGAAAAAGAGTAATGAGCAAAATAATATACTTCAGAAATTTAGATCAATGGTTAACCTTAACATTAAAATTTAAAATTTAAGTGAATTAACAAGAAGCTTAACACTTAGTATAAAGAAAATTATCAACTAACAAAAATATAACCATTTAAATCAAAGTATCAATAATGATCAGTTAAACCTTTAAACCCTTAAACCGTTTCTGTATAATCACGTATATGCACGCATAAATTATAAATTATTATTATTAAGTAATTCTCCCAAGAATAATTATATTATAATTGTTCTGATATTATGTAGGTTACATTTGATTTAACGCTTGGTACGTGTGACTTTCATATATATATATATATATATGTTTAAATTCTATTCAAGAAATATTATAAAATATAAGAATAATAACTTGATGTGAAGGTAAATATCTTCACATACTAATATAATTAAGTTATAAAAATTAACCAAGTTTAACTTAACTATCTTCTCTTCGTATAATTATAATTAAGATAAAAATAATTTTATTTTGCTTAACAAAACTATTTAATTAATCACCCTAAAATTTATGGACACCAATAGGTAATACTTATTAGTTTACATGGTTAATTATTAATTTAACTAAATAATATAGAAAAGAACCTCGGTTAAAGAAGATTCAATTAAAAACTAATTAATTTCATTAAATTAAGATTTAATATAACTAACTTTAATGTGAAGACAATATCCTCAATTATCCCTGGGAAAAAATAATGAATAAGTTTATCTTTTAAAATGTTTATTGAATTTCACTCCTGATGTTTTCTAAATAATAAATTAATTATTAATTATTAAACTTAAATTAATAATAAATGCTAAACTTAATTAATATATATAATCCATAATTGTTTGGTATAACATGTACATTACATAAATCATATACAATACATAACAGTGGATCATCCTGAAATGCTGCACCATCGTATACTTTATTCATTCAATATATTTATTTCATTAAGAAGGGAGAATATATTATTTCTAAAACTTTTTAAAGATTTTTTATGTGTGCAGTTCGTATTATGTATGAGTTTGTGTACTTTCTATATGCATATACAAATTAGTTTATTTCACGATGCACCGTGTAAACAAAAAAAAAAATCTGAGTTTAAGTATGCTCTTGAGTAACAGTTTTTTTAATGTTAAAATTTACAGTGATTTTAAAGACACCTATGATGTAGTATCGTATATGCCACGTCAAAACAAATTAAGTTGTTTATTAATCTATATAAATAAATATTACTGGATTTGTGGGAATCAGAATTTCAAATTTGCTGATTTAAATTTTATATATATTTTCAAGCTTAGTGATTGTAACTTCAAATATACATGGTGATATTAAATCTCAAATGTATGTAAATACAAGCGCACACACATACGTCCATGTGCATCTACGGATATGCGCATGTTCATGTTGGTATCTGCTTTGTGTTTGTATGTATATATCTGCACGTATACACACCTATAAACGTCCCAACGAAGAAACTTTTATATCTGATTAAGTATTTAAGTATTCTTATATTAATTCGTTTAATAATAATGATAAATTTAAAAGAATAAATATATTCTTTTTTTCAAACCAGCAAAGATCGAAAATATTAAAAGATTCTACAAATTATTATCAACATCTTTTGGAAATTTTTATAATTCTCTATATAAATATTAAAGAATTTTCTTTAAATAATAATGATCGGATTAATGGAATTTAAAATTACTAAAACCTTTCGACGTAACTATGTTATATTCTGCTGTATGTATACATGTATAAAAAGGTAAATATTAGTTGATATATATATATATATTATATATATATATAAAGTGAAAAGAGCTATGGAATTAATATTAATATTTATTAAAGTTTAAATAAATACTTACCTAAACCACAGTCTTTAACAAGTTTTACGGTACTCTTGTCTCTACACTCTCGTCTATACACTAGCAGGCATACATCAGACTCTACAGGTATATATATGTGTATGTGTATGTGTATATATACGGGTTGTACAACACACACACACACACAACACACGTGTGTGGTATGTCTGTCTGTAAATTGTATGTGATATTTGTACGTTTGGCGCCATAATTTTCTTATCATTATGTATTTGCTTGTATCTGTTATATTCTACAAACACATACACTTTGAGCGTGTAGTGTGTGTTTATATATAGACAATATATATAGTATATCCAATACATATATGGTTATTTGTTTATAAAAAAATATGGAGCAGACATAACTTTCTGTGTGCATGTGAATGTTGGACCTTTAAGTTGCCTGTTATGCAACAGATATGCTATAATTTACACATTATTGTGTCCCTTTAACTTAATTATATATTCTTAACAATATTGAATGAACATTTATATAATAGTACAAGTCTCGGTGAGCGCTCATATATATATATATATATATTAATCTCCGTTATCAATGTCGTTTTGAATTGTGATTTTTATATCATATAGGAATCATAACCTAATTTAGTTTTTATTTTTTATTTTTCTATTTTTATATATCTATATTTCAGTAATTTATTTGTAAATGTCAACCACAAATACGTATAACTATAATATATATATATATATATATAACACAACACATAACAGTGATATGTATCTTGTGTGTATGTAAGATTAGACCGAATATACGAATGTTGCCTATATACAAATTATGTCTGTTAGCTGAAATCACAAGTTAAATTAGGTCACCTGCATAATTTAATTAGCCACTAATTTGGCACCGCCAAAGTGAATACACTTCTGCCGTATATACACATTTAGTAACTCTGCCAAAGTGAATACACTTCTGACGTTTTGTTTTATTTGATTAAATCTAATTACATTAGGAAGAATTGGGACACTTTTCACTTTATATAGTTCTTTTAGTGAATAGATCTATATATCTAATAATATAAAAAATGTCATATAAAATAATTTTTTTAAAATGTCATAGTAAATTCCATTTTTACTATGACATTCTTTTCACTAGATATTACTAGATCTATATATCTAGTTCTTTTTTACTAGATCTTACACTTTACCAACTAGATATTACAAAAGTTGAATTGCATAAATATATATTATAAAAAAATCATATAAAGAAGATTGAATTTTATTTTTCATGATTTTGATTCATGAACCTGATAATTAATAATCAATTGCTAAGAACTAATTAAACTAAATAAAAATAATATATTTTGATTTCACAAAACAAGCTAATCACTAACATACATATAGCTATAAAACAACTATTTCTTTTTAATTAATAAGGGAAATTATATTTATATCCTTGAAATTTATGATATTTACATATATACCTTTATAAGTTTTATATTTATATATATACCTTAAAACTTTATAAATTTCAAAATTTAAAATTAAAAAAACATTTTTTAAAAATTAATAAAATTTATAATTAATTTGTATTTATTATTATTTAGGTCCAAAATACAACCTATTAAATATATATCACAATATAATATAGTTATTTTTTAAAAATATTCCATTTTTACTATGACATTTTTTAACATTTAACACTTAATAAACTTAATTATTTCATTTGTAATATATTATAAATTGAAAATATATTTTTAGTTAATGTTATTATTTTAAAGAGAAAATTACATTTATACTCTTAAAATTATAATACTTACATATATGCCTAGAAGTTTTATGTTTATATATATATCCCTAAAATTTTCAATTTAAAACTTCATAAATTTCAAAATTAAAAATTAAAAATCATTTAAAGAAATTAATAAAATTTATAATTAATTTGTATTTTATTATATTAGGTCCAAATACAACCTATGAAACATATATATCACAATATAATATAATTATTTTTAAAATATATTCACATATAAATAAATAAAAAATTTAATTAAGTAATTCTCCTCAACATAATCGTATAGTTGGTTTGATATTAAGAATATATTTAAATAGGTTAGAACTTATTTAACACTTTAATTATAAATTTAAATCTATTTAATTAAATATATTCTTATATCAAAATAGATATATAATTATGTTATTTAACTATATTTAATAAGCTAACATATTTAACATTTAAAATTATATATATTGTTTTTTCAAATGAATTTTCATTCACTATACATTGTATAATCTTTAAACATTAAAAGATTTTAATTATAATTAATATTATGTGTGTTTATTTCTGCCTAGGTATAAAGTATGTACGTGTGCATGCATATAGAGTCTGATGTATGTTGTTATATTTTATGTGTGTATGTATATATTTCTTATAATGTGTATATGTATGTATACGTGTACGTCTTTCTATAAATTATTATACATGGGTCGTGGGCATGTATAAAAGTAGACATACTAATATAACAATGTAAACTAAATGTGATATTTAATGCAAGTTAAAAATTAATTTTTTTTGAACGAGACTTATTTGAGTTTATGTTAAATCATATCCAAATTTAATTAAGGCTCCTCCTGTAATCTATGGTAAATTTGTATATCTCATTATATAATTTATTTTAATATATAACAAAATTTGAATATCACACATATAAAATACCTTTCATAATTTAAAATTATTACAATTGAAAAACCCTTATACCACTCCGACAAATAATTAAATATGAATTTAAAGAAAAAAGAACATGGATAATACGGTTTAAAATTAATCCACTTCATTTAAAAGTAACAAATTTTATGTTGTATATATTTTAGATATTAAAAGAGAATTTATTTCACAAGTAATGAATTTTTATTTATTTACATCCCATATAAAAGGGGGATAACGGTTAATTATCCTTGTTATATAGGTATAGTATTCCATTTAAAATTAGAAATGTGAATTCTAACATAATTTATTAATATTTTGTCATTGCATAACGGATATAAATACATATATATACTTAAAAATTATATACACAATAGTGGTAGAACGACCATGAGTATATATACACGCAATACATAGGAGGATAATAATGTTTATGATTTCTTACTTTTTTAATTTTTTATATTTTAATTAGGGAAAATTACATTTATACCCCTGAAATTTATCATATTTACATATATACCCCTAGAAGTTTTATATTATATATATACCTCTTTAAAAGGTACATATATACTCTTAAAAACTTCAATTGTAATATTTTGATTTTTAAAAATAAAATATTAACTAAAAAATACTTTCAATTTATAATATATGAATTAAAATTTATTAAGTGTTAAATGTCAAAAAATTATCATAGTAAAAAATGGCATGTGCAAAAAGTTGCATTTTACTTAATTAATTCATATTTTATATAGATTATAATCTTATATCTATTAACGTCCTTATGATTTACATTTGATAACATATTGTAATGTGTTATTTAAGTGTGGAATAAACTTTATTTAAGTCAAGTCACTCGTTCTTTACCAATTTAGTTATGCATGTTTAAAACTCTATTTACAAATCTTTATATTTTTTTAATATTTGAATTTAATTAGTTCATGTGACGTATACAAAGACCGTGTGGAAGTTTCTAATTATATAAAATATACACTTAAAAATCATAATTTTACTTAATATTATTGAGTTTATTTAATCAGTACTGAAAGAGCCATATATATTAAAAATGTCAGATACATTAAGCTACAAAAACCCTGCTTATATACAGGAGACCTCCTGCCACGTGGCACACATGCGACACGTGGCGCTGACACATGGCGGCCAGATCACCACCCATGTGTCACTATGCATGTGTGTATATACACATGCGTATATACGTTACATTACATAATATACAGTATCTTACATTATCCCCCCCTGCGGTTGTGTAGATGGTGATGGATCTGATGGTCCTGGATCCGTGTGAGTTGGGCCATCTAAGGTATGACCGAATGTAGTCAACGAGTCTCGAACAACAAACCGTTTCATTCGAACTACGTGAACTATTCAACCTCATGAGATCCCACCAACTGTACTGATACACCTGAGGACCAACCTTTCGGAAACTCGGTAGGGACCAAGCCACTTATGTAATAAACCAGTTGCAAGCCCAGGTGCAGTTAACTTGGGAAAACGTACCAGTACTAAGTCACCGTCAGCAAGTCTGGTGGAATTTGATGTCGTGCATTGTAAGAAGATTGTTGCTGTATTTGAGCTCGACCAAGATGTTCAGCAGACTCTGCACGCAGAAGAGGCAAACAGCATCCAAATGTCGAGCCCACATTTTGCATCCTCGGCACGTGGCAGATTCGATGATAACCCAATTCACTAGGCAACTTAGGATCATATCCATACAATGCCTTGAATGGAGAGATACCAATCGAACTCTGAATGCCTGTTACATAAGCAAATCTCAAGCATCGCAAATACCAATCCCAGTCCGTGTGATTGAAGTTCACATACTTCGAGATCATACCCTTGAAGGTCCGATTCAATCGCTCCACCAAACCATCAGTTTGTGGATGATATGGAGAGGCAAATGAGTGTTTTACCCCTAACCTCTCACACAACACTCGGAATACCTCTGCAATGAAAGCGGGGCCATTATCTGATAACATCCGCTCTGGACAAGAATGCTGCAAAACCACATTATCGAACAAAAACAAAGCTGTTGACAGGCAGTTGCATCCGGAAGAGCACCAACCTCCACCCAACGAGTTAAATAATCAGATACACAATGATGTACTGGTTACCTTGAGAAGAACGTGGAAAAGGTCCCATTAAATCCACTGCAATTAACTCAAAAGGGCGAGAGATTGATGGATTCTAACACCCCATGGCCCGAGTCGTAGAGGAATTCCGAGTTTGACAAATGGGACAACTTGAATATACCTGATCACATCACCACGCATGCTGGCCAATAAAAGATCTGCGCAGCTTCTCCAACACTCGTTGGTGACCAAGATGACCTCCAACAATAGGAATCATGATATGCTCGAAGAAGGTGTGGAACATATGTAGAGGGCACAAACGCCATCTGTCCTCTGGATTTGTCCCAATAAAATACAATAAACCATCCTGAAGTCGAAACTGAGCATGATATTGTCGAAACCGAGGTTCGGAAGAGGATTGCAAACGCATCCGTAATTGCCTCGTCCATGGTTCATGTTTTTGGCATCCTGCCACTGTTCCAAGGATGGTAAGTCGGCATCGAATACCTGAGGGGCTTGTATCAAACCGAATGCTGCAGCTGCATGAGCAGGCAAAGTGGAATCAGAAAGGGGTGCTCGAGAAAGTGCATCCGCATCCACCATTGTTCGCCCAGGCCTGTGCACCACCTTAAAGTTATATACTGGAGACGTAATGCCCATCTGGCTACACGACCCACTAAATTCTTCCGTTTTAAAGGAAGTGACAGCAGCATGATCACACTCCAAAAGTGTTTCACTCCCATGTAAGTAGGCATGAAGTCGTTCAAAACCCCAAACAGCAGCAAGGCATTCTTTTTCAGTAGTGGAATAATTCCGCTCAGCCGGCGTGAGTACTCGACTAATGTAAGCCACCGGGTGTCGAATTGAAGAATCCACAGCATCAGTTTGCATCAATACACCACCAATACCAACATCTGAGGCATCTACTCGTAAAATGAACGGACGAGTAAAATCTGGGTATTGAAGCAATGGTGGAGTTGTCAGGAACTCTTTTAACTGGTCAAATGCCTGCTGACACCTGCGAGTCCACCTGAAAGATACCTGTGGACGAACTAACTCCCGAAGAGGGGCAGTTCGATCAGTGAGATGATCGATGAATCGACCCAAGTACTGCACCGTGCCCAAGAAACGCTGGACTTCCTGTACTGTACGGGACGAGGGAACTCTCGAACAGCTCGCAACTTCATTGGATCCACCTGTAAACCCTCTCGAGATATACGGTAACCCAAGTAAGTGGTGTCGGTCGAACCAAACACACACTTTTCAAGTTTCAACTTCAGGCCAACTTCTCGAAATCGATCAAGAACGCGCCGTACATCACGAATGTGATCCTCCCAAGAACCAGACCCATGAATGAGCACATCGTCGATAAAATCGGCAGTGATATCAGGCATATCGGAAAGAAGCTCATCCATCATGCGTTGAAAGGTGGCAGGAGCTGAAGTCAATCCAAAAGGCATGACCAAAAACTCGTAAAGACCAAATGGTGTCCGGAAGGCCGTTTTTGGAATATCCTCCTCAGCCATAGGAACCTGCCAATATCCTGATGCCAAATCCAACTTAGTAAACCATCGACTCTGACCCAAACGATCTAATAGATCGGCAGAGTTCGGAAGTGGATAGACATCTTTGATGGTAACATCGTTAAGAGGTCGGTAATCCACACAAAATCGGAGAGATCCATCAGGCTTGGGAACCAAATGAGGTTCACATGCCCATGGACTCCGTGACGGACGACACACTCGTTTACCAATCATATCAGTAACAGCTGTTCGCATGGCTGATAACTCCTTTGGTGACCTGCGTCGAACCGGGACTTTGAAAGGCTTTGCATTGCCGGTGGGTATACAGTGTCGAGTCTTCACACGTGCACCTTGGGACAGATCAAATTTGAACAAACTTGCATACTGTTTCTTAAGTTGTTCGATGCAGTGTGCTCGACACTCAGGTGACGGATCCGGCATTTGAACCTGTTGAGATGAACACCACCCCAAGACCGGAATCAAAGGAGCTGTATGCGTGATACAAACAGCAACAAGCTTCTCTGGACGTAAAGGAACAGACTGCAAAGACACAGACTCCAAGCGTAACAGGAGGAGAGAGTGAAAAATCACATGTACCTTTCGACTGCTTTAACCAATCACATCCCAGAATGATGTCAAAGACCTGGGAAGGGACAACCCTAAGAGACCCAGAGGGAAACTTACAGTTGGCACCCATAACCAGCGTAGTCAAGTGGTGTACTGTGATACTGCACGAGACTGCCCATTACCATATAAAATGTGCAAGACCTTATCTGCACGTCTTAAGGGTAATGAGCACCGATGCGCTAGAGAAGTAGTTATGGAAGACATACTGGATCCTGTATCCACAAGCACTGTGACTGAAAGATCATTCACCGTGCAGAAAATGTGAAAACTGGATGATCTGGTGGAACTTGCAAACCTTGATATGCATAGCGGAAAAAACATGGAGGTGAAGTCTCCATCGCACGGGATCCCTCCGTCGCCCGTACGATTACTGTTTTCCGCAACAGATCCACCTGCAAGAGAGGCTTCGTCATCTGAAGCTCATCATCAGCATAATGGCCGCCACAGGCACACCATCCGGAACATATGGTCGCCAGCCTGGATGTGGTGGACGCCAATCAGGATACACATCGCATGCCCGCCAAGTATGTCCAGGCCCAACAGGCCCAACAATGAACTTGATTGGGTCGACCTGCATTGTTCCGATTCCTCCTGTCACGAATCCGTGGATTTTGACCACCACGGGCAGGACTGGAGCAGGTGCAGGACGATTTCGTGGAGGTGGTCCACGGGGTGGGCCCCGAGGTCGACCACGAAAGGCTTGCGTGCGGGCACATATGCAGCAGCATCAACCTCCATTGGATCAGCACGCTGAACAAGAGGAGCAGGTAACCCAAGGGGAACACGGCCCTCACCAGGCACCAACTCAAAACGTTGAGCTAGTGCAAAAGCTTCCTCCAATGTGGTAGGACGAAGAGCCCGAACGAATCGAACAAGTTCGGGTCGCATAGTTGGCCATAACATACCGAGCTTAATGGGCTCAGGCATGTTAGGATATGCACGCCGAACTAAATCCCCGAACCTAATACTGAACCGCATAACAGACTCACCAGGATGTTGTCGTATCGCATGCAGTTGTTGGAAAGCATCATCTGAATCCTCAACTTTGCCAAACGTACGTTTGAGGCATTCCGTTAACCGATTACTATTGGCTTGAATCTCCGCAGCCAATCCATTATACCACTTGAGCGCAGGGCCTTCCAAACATGTAGGGAATTCTCTGAGAGCACGGGCCTCATCCCAACCATGGTAACGAACAATGACTTGGAAATGATCAAACCAGTGGTATACATCATCTCCCGGATCACCACAAAAAGATCGGGGTCGAACCCTCGGATTTGTGGCCTGTGAAGAAGATGAAGGAGTACTAGAAGCAGATCCCCCGGCATGAGGCTCAGACGGGGAAGAGGAGGACGAACCCTCAACAAAGCGCTCCAACAACTTTGTTTGTGCATCAATAGCAGTAGCAATAATGCTAAAAGCCGTCTCCATATTCATTGTCATGAAAACACGAAAAGGAAAAGGGAAGAAAGGAATACCCAACTTCTCCACCAATGAAAGAGCGATATATATTAAAATGTCAGATACATTAAGCTACAAAAACCCTGCTTATATACAGGAGACCTCCTGCCACGTGGCACACATGCGACACGTGGCGCTGACACATGGCGGCCAGATCACCACCCATGTGTCACTATGCATGTGTGTATATACACATGCGTATATACGTTACATTACATATATACAGTATCTTATAGTACTATGGTTTTAATTTAAACACATGCTATTCTTGTTGCAAATGCTCCTTATGTTATAAACGACATGGAAATTAAAGAATTCACACTCATAATTATTAAATTGTTTAAACTTGTTACAACATGACGTGGAAGTCATTAATACGTTGAAATTAAATATAAATAATTTTGAAAACCAAGTTATAATTACTTTAAATGTGCAGAATTTTTGATTATCAATGTTTATATCACTCCCTCGCTTCGTTTTGGTATGTAACACAAATTGGAAAAAAAAAAAAAAAAACACACATAAGAAAATAATATGAGTCATTATAAGAAAATAAGATATTAAGAAAGTCGAATTATATAAATATATATTCATAAAAGATCATGTAAAGAAGATTGAATTTTATTTTTTCATGATCTTGATTTACGAACTTAATAATTAATAGTCAACTGTCAAGAACTAATTAAATTAAGTAAAAACAATATTTTCGATTTCACAAAGTAAATTAATCATTAACATATACGTGACTATAAAGCAACTATTTCCCCTTTATTAATAAGGAAAATTACATTTATATCCCTAAAATTTATGATATTTAAATATATACCCCTATAAGTTTTATATTCATATATACCCCTGAAACTTCAATTTAAAACTTCATAAATTTCAAAATTAAAAATTAAAAATCATTTTTAAAAAAATTTAAAAAATTTATAATTAATTTATTATTTATTATATTTAGGTTCAAAATACAACCTATTAAACATATATATCACAATATAATATAATTATTTTAAATATATTCCATTTTTTGACATTTAACACTTAATAAACTTTAATTATTTCATTGTAATATATTATGAACTGAAAATATATTTTTTAGTTAATATTGTTATTTTAAAGGGAAAATTACATTTATACCCTAAAATTTATCATATTTACATATATATGCCTAGAAGTTTTATATTTATATATAACCTTGAAATTTCAATTTAAAACTTCATAAATTTTAAAATTAAAAATTAAAAATTAAAAATCATTTTTAAAAAATCAATAAAAATTTATAATTAATTTTTATTTTATTATATTTAGGTCCAAAATACAACCTATTAAACAAATATTTCATAAGTATTTTAAAAAATATTCACATAAATAAAAAAAATTATACAATGTGAATGAAAGTTTGGTTTAGCAAAACAATATATTTATCTTTTAAAAATTGTTAATATATGTTAGCCTATTAAAAATAATTTAAATAGCATAATCATATAGCTATTTTGATATTAAGAATATATTTAATTAAATAGATTTAAATTTATAATTAAAGTGTTAAATAAGTTCTAACTTATTTAATTAAGTATATTTTTAATATCAAACCAACTCTATGATTATGTTGAGGAGAATTACTTTATTAAATTTCTTTTTATTTATATGTGAATATTTTTTAAAAATAATTATATTTTATTGTGATATTGTATTTTGGGACCTAAATATAAAAATTATAAATTAATTATAAATTTTTATTAATTTTTTAAAAATGTTTTTTAATTTTTAATTTTAAAATTTATGAAGTTTTAAATTGAAATTTCAAGGGTATATATATAAATATAAACTTCTAGTCATATATATGTAAATATAATAAATTTCAAAAGTATAAATGTAATTTTCCCTTTAAAATAACAATATTAACTAAAAATATTTTCAATTCATAATATATTACAAATGAAATAATTAAAGTTTATTAAGTGTTAAATGTCAAAAAATTGTCATAGTAAAAAATGAAATATTTTTAAAAATAATTATATTATATTGTGATATATATGTTTAATAGGTTGTATTTTGGACTAAATATATAATAAAATACAAATTATATATATTATAATATTGTATTTATCTCACAAGAGAAGTTATCTCGCAAGTAATGCATTTTTATGTTTTTACATCCCTATATAAAAGGGTGTAAGGGTTATTTATCCTTGTTGTAGAGGTATAGTATTCCATTTAAAATTTCAAAAGTGAAATCTAACATAATTTATTAATATTTTATCATTACATAACGGATATAAATATGTATATATACTTAAAATTTACATATAATATACATACACAATAGTGGTAGAACGATGATGAATATGTATACACGCACATACATAGGAGGATAGCAATGTTTATGCTTTCCTATTTTTTTAATTTACATATATTATTAATTAAGGAGAAATAATTGTTTTATAGCCACATGTATGTACATAGATCATGCATCCAACATTATGTATCAACATAAAAATGTTAATACATACACACAAAATATAATTATTACTTTTTAATGGTTTTACTTATTGTATAATAACATATTAATAACTTCAACACCAATATATATTATAGAAGTTTTAATTATTAAATTAAATATTATTTAAGTTTCACATATTATCTTAGATATCAATTGAGTGTTACCCCAACTTAAGTAAATTTTAACTGTAAAATTATTTATTTTATTAATATCTTTTGTTTTGTATAAATAATGGTTAAGATTAAGATATGTTTCAGATTTAAGTTTTTTATATTCTGTATTTTATGTATTATATATACCTGTATAATGTTTTTAGGGAGTTTGATGGAACTAAATTATGTTTCACCAGTATATACGTTTGACAATCGTATGAGACAAGAAACTGTTAATAATAATTTAATGTCAAGTGTAATATATTAAATTACTAGTAATTTTATAAATAACTTAGTTATATGAATAATTTAAATAATTTAATTTTTACAAGTGATTTCAAATCAAAGTTGCACTTCTTGAAGTTGCTTTTGATGAACATAAAATGAATAATTTAATTTATATATAATTTGAATTTTTAAACGAATTTTAAAATAAAATAAAATCTAAACCATCCAATTCAAAACATATTATTGATTTACAATTGTTAAATTATGGGCAGAACCAAGTTTTGGTTACACAACGAAGCATATCTTGCTTGCGGTATAATAATGTGACGTGTCACATCATACCATTGCCACGTGTTGAGCTTTTCCAACTGTAATGTACATCTGATCAGGTTCATACTTGCACAGTAGACAAGTTCTATAGAACGAATATGCTATTTAATTATAAATTGTACATATATATATGTGTGTGTGTGTGTGTGTTTGAATTTAATTTCATAGCATATTCGAAAAATACTTAAGTATATTTAAAGAATATTATATATTACTATACTCAGTATACATAGTCATACAAAATCGTCATATGAAGGTGTATTACATCATATCAAAATACGCTCTTGTATTAGGTATATAATGTATGGAAGAATGTAAACATAAAACGCAATAAACAGGTATACACATGAACATACATTTTACATACTGTTGATACATACTTTTATATATACACATATATACATGTATAAGTCTATATATGTGCAGATATACACCAATATATTTATTTAGAAACTAATAAACTTAATTTTGTCAATGTTGATGTTGCATTTTATATATTATGGTTAATGTGCTAATTTCAGATGTAAATTACTTACAATGCAAATGCTATGTGTTATTAAGTACGACATTTATATATTCTTTTATACACATGAATACGTACATAAATAATTGAATTTCAAAAAGAATATTCATAAATGTCAGAGTGTTGTTTATTTGGAGTTTTCTTGCACATACGGGTAAATTAGTATATTATATTGGTGTACTGTATTGTCGTTATTTAAATGCTTTTACCTAAAATATGAGGTATTATAAAAAAATATAATATAATATATATAATATTATATTATATATATATTATTAAATAGAATTTAAAATTAAAATCAAATTCACACCGTATTTACCACACAACGTTTCAAATGTAGCTTTCAATGTCTTCTCAAACATTTTCGTTTTAATGAATAAAATCATAAAATATAATCTTATAATTATAATTTTATGAAATATACTTCATATATAAAATACATGCAGAACACATCTTTTGTGTATATTTAAACACAAACTAACTAACTAAAACTTTGAATATAATTATATATTCCACTGCGATATGGATACAAATGCAATATATATATATATGGAGTACCTGAATTGGGAATAATTGAGTGATACCACGTTCGGCAAGCCCATCAACAATCTCTTTTGCAACACCCACAATAGCAATTGAAAGCTCATTGTCACCACTCTGTTCCTCGATGCCTTCATCTTCAATTTCTTTCATCCTCGTCCTGTGAAGACTCATACAGTACCTTGCTGCTTCATTGTCGGCGGATTCAATGTAGCCTCTCAGGCGCCTCCGGTTGATGGCAATCTTTGCAGTAGTGGCAACTGATGATACCTTGGTAGAAGCCATGGATCTCGTATTGTGCGCCCTGCCATGCTTATCCTGTGTAAATCTCAGCCTGGAAACTGTAATTGAGGAGACAGAAGGAGACTTCCTGAGACTGGACTCGCCATGGAGGATCTGCACTGTCGGGAATGCCCATTGAACGAGAGCCATGCCTTCGCATGAACCCTAAACCCCACTTGATATATCCTGTACAAAGCTGTACGTGTGCTTTGTTTCATAAAATCAAATCTTATGAGAATCTTTAGTTTAATTATGAAAAAGAATAAAATGTAATTACAAGCATATATATATACCCATAACATATATACATATACAATACACAGCATGGACACACACACATTCACCATATACATAAGAGCATAATATATAAAGGCTCATAAGTTATTTACACACACAGACATACAAACCACGGATCCACACACATATTCACACATATATG
This sequence comes from Selaginella tamariscina, assembly GCA_003024785.1. Lineage (NCBI taxonomy): Eukaryota > Viridiplantae > Streptophyta > Lycopodiopsida > Selaginellales > Selaginellaceae > Selaginella > Selaginella tamariscina. The sequence goes on from PUQB01000295.1 coordinate 21,909, forward strand.
ATAAAGCGTATAAGGATATTATATATTTGTGAATGGATATAAATATAGTGACAATAAAACTATAACTTAAATAATTATTTTTATTATGATTTATAAGTTTTTCTAGCTTAATCAATAATTTGTATTATATATTACAACTTTAAAAGAAATTTAGCTATTTATAGCACTTAATTTTCTTTTATTATAAAATTATAAATTTTTAAAATTAAAATTATAGCTTAGTACATATTGCATGTACTTATACAGAAACAAAACTCTAGTCAGGTAAATTCACGAATGTACAGTTTACATACGTCCTTATTTATACATGCTTTATGATATACGTGTGTGTGTGTGTTTGCATGAGTTATTTTGTGAGTATGTGTGTGTTTGTGTGTGTATTTATATATGCGTGTGTGTGTGTGCATGCGTTTTATATATAAATATTATGCTTCCAATTAAATTTTTAATAACTAAACTAACAATATATAATAAAATTTATTAACAGAAAGTAATTCAGTATATTTAAAGAATATTATTATTACATTCAATATCATTTGTATTCAAATATAAATAATAAAAAATCAAAAGACACTCATAATAAACTTTAGAGTTTGAAAATCATATAATACTTAAAAATTAAGTTATCATATTAAATATGCTCTGGAATATAATGTATATATGGAAGAATATAAAGCATACATATTTAACATACTGTGGACACATACATTATGTGTGTACATGTATATACATATATATGTGTAGAAGTCAATATATGTGCATATATACACATTGACACATCCATAAATTGATTTAAAAACTACTAAACAATTTTTGTATTAATTTGTTAAAGATGATGTCACATTTTATAATTGTTAACAAACCCTTGAATATTTATTTGTTAATAACCAATTTGTTTTGTAAAATCGAGAATATTAACAATTAATTATTAATTGTCAGGTTCACAGATCACGTGAAAAAATGGAATTTAATCTTTTTTGCATTATCTATTATAAATATATTATATTGATGCAATTCGACTTTATAACATCTTATTTATTATAATGGCTCGTGTTTTCTCTTTGTTTATGTGTATATTTTTTTTTTTACAACTTGTGTTACAAATGGACATTAACAATTAAAAACTTTGGACATTTAAAAGAATTGTAGCTTGATTCTTAAAATTATGTATATTTAATTTAAACATATTAATGATTTTTCAACAAATTTGAACAACTTAATAGGTGTGACATCCTTAATCTCGTTGTCATTTATAACATGAAAAACATTTATAACACTAATAACATATGTGTTTGATTTAAAATCATGATATTAATTAAATAAACTCAATAATATTAATACCCACTTTTCAATAGCAAGTGGTTATTTTAACCTTGGTAAATTAAAAGAATGTTATGTATTAAATATTATTATCATTGTGCTTTTCCACTCAAGAAATTGGTTAATTAAAAAAAAAATTACTAATGCACAATTTTTATTTAGTTGATTATTAAAGAAATTTTTACATATATATGTTATACATAGTGTATGTAACAAAGATTCATCTACTCAATATATATGTTTAATTAAAAAGATATGTTAAATTTTAACTCTTTTATGACTTCATTGTTATTTTCTTATATAAAATTATTAATTATAATTCTCTTTCTCTCTCTCTCTCTCTCTCTCTCTCTCTATATATATATATATATACATGACAATATATACACATACATATATATTTAGAAAAAAAGAAAGATCTATTAGTTATTACATATTCTACATATGATTATTATATGTATATATATAATATAAAATATATAATTATATAGTTGTGTACATATATATGTATGTTTATTTATACATAAAAATTATTTATTTTAATTGTTTATTAATTATATTTATAAAGAAATCTTTTCTCTCTCACTTTCTCTTTCTTTCTCCCTCTCTTTTTCTATATATATAAATATATAAATTTTTATACATATGTAAACTAATGTTATACATGTATATATATATATTTAAATTTAAATATAACATTGTACATGCTTTTATTAATCTCTTATAAAACTCATGTCATTTTTTAATAAGACATGGTAAGTCTGAATGAAATAATATTAATTATATATAAGAGAGACACACATGTTTGTGTTTATGTTATATACAAGAGACTCTTAAAAGATTATGCATATTATCCACATTAATACATTTGTTGATGTTTTTTTATAAAATAAGATAACTCTATACATTATTTTGTTTTTCAATAAAATTTAAAAATACAAAATCTAATTAAGTAATCTTGGTACAGGTGTTGTTTAATTATACTCGATAACCATATCAATTATTTAATTACCATCATAAAAGTTAAGTAGGTGCCATATAAATGCACATAAATTATAAATAATAAATGATTAGTAAGTGAGAAAATAAATTCATGGTAAAATAAATAATTTTAAACACTACCACCACAAAAGTCAAGTAGGTACCACATAGGTGTCATGTAAGTGCACGTAAATTATAAAATAATAAATAATTAGTAAATAAAAAATAAAACTCATGATAAAGTAAATTTTAACCATTACGACCACAAAAGTCAAGTAGGTGCACATAGGTGCCATATAAGTGCCACATTAATTATAAATAATAAATAACTATAAATAAAAATGATAAAGTAAATAATTTGAATCATTATCACCACAAAAGTCAAATAGCTGCCACATAAGTGCCAATGTAAATGCCACACAAATTATAAATAATAAATAATTAATAAGTGAGAAAATAAATTCACAATAAAATATATAAAAGTTAAGTAGTGCCACATAGGTGCTATGTGAGTGCCACATAAATTATAAATAATAAATAATTAATAAGTGGAAAAATAAATTCACAATAAAGTAAATAATTTTAACCATCTGCCAGTGAAAAGTGGGCTTAAATAAAGTTATGATTTTGAAGTGTATATGAAATAAATATATGTCATCTTTATCAAGTTCCTCAAATATTTCTTAATATTTTATCACGTTCTTTATATATTCCTTGGGATTGCTTGTATAATGATATCCTTATTATCCATAATATTATTTCGATAAAACAAAATTATCAAACGGACTTTCTAATCTTATTTAATTCTTAAATTGTTTAAGTAATTATAAAAATATTAATTAACTTAATGACACATGCAATGTTCACACACACACATATATATATGTATATATTTTACACATTCACATGTACACATAAAATTGTGTACATTAGTGAATCATTTGTTGACATCTAGAAATATCTACACAAATACACACCTAATGTGTACACATATACCTATACACGTACATACACTAAAAATGTGGGGTTCAATACACACATAATCTAATACATACAAATAATTAATTATATTAAGTTATTTTTAAATTAATAATTAGATGGAAAAGAATACTTAAGGCTCACTTTCCACTAGCGGGTGGTTATTTGGCCGGTGGTAAATTAAAATAATGCTACGTCATTAATTATTACTACCACTGTGGTTTTCCATTAGAGTGGTTAATTGAATTAAAAAATAAATTAATAGTGCATAATTTTTATTTAATCAATTATTATAAACATATATATATTATATATACATATGTAATAAATGTGCACCTACTTAGTATTTTTAATTAAAAAAATATATTAAAACTCTAACTTTTCATTGTTATTTTTTTATATAGAATCATTAATTATAGTTTACTAATGTCTTTCTATATGTATGTGTATAACAATGTATACACACATACACACACACATATATATATATATATTACACAAACATGTGAGTGTGTTAAGAGAAAGAAAGATCTACAATAATTTATGTTCTTTCTACAAAATAAGTATATCAACTAATGTGTCTATATATATATATATATATATAATATTCTTACATGTAAATGAGTGATATTTTACTAAATCTCATGTTTGATTTTTATTTTAAAGTTCTAATTTATTTGTTTTTTCATTGATTTTTTTTGAAAGCTAAAAAAATAAAACCTAATTTCATTAATCTTGATACACGTGTCATTCAATTATAACCCGGTAGCCATACAACCGGGCAAAATTGCCCATTATTAGGCTACCACCGAAAAAGCCATGTAGGCACCACATAGGTGCCACGTAAGTGCCATGTAGATTATAAAAATTATAAAATAACCAGCAAGTGGAAAACCAAACCCATGGTAGAATAATAATTTCTTTTATTTTGATTAGTTGAGGCAATTAACTACCCGCTAATGAAAAGTGGGCTTTAGTCTAAACAAAATTAGATATACATTTATAGCTAAATAAAATATATATATATTTATGTACATAATTAACTTATAAACATAACATTAATTTATTTATAATATTAATAATTTTATATATTTATAGAAAACATATACATATAAAATATATTATTTATAGTGTTTCACTTTCCATTACTTATATTAAATAATAATGTTTACATTCTTTTAGTGGACATATATATTTTCTTTGTTTTAATTCAATTTTTTTAAATTAGAAGAAAATTATTTTCATTCTCTATATTCTATTTAAGTAAATTTATAATGAACTTTACCCAAGTCAATATTCATTGTTTGTTATTAAACTAGACCGAATACCAAAATGTTGAATAATGATAATAATAAAAAAGATAAAATCATCAAAATAATTATCTTTATATATTAAATTATTTAAAATACTACTTTAAGAATTTAATAATTAACTAATATGAAACATAATAAGCATATATCAAATTATTCTTTTTTAATTCAAACTTTATAACATTATAAAATTCTAAATTGCTATGTGCAATAAAAATCTTGAGAAAACCAAAATGAAAGTTTTAGAACATCATCATGTTCATTTTCACTTTCCGCTTAATATACTCTAAATATATAAAATATATTGGTTAGTGAAATTTTTATTTACTTTAAATCGTTTTCAACAGTTTTAATAAGATTAAAAAAAATCATAGATAAATAGGCAAGGTGTATTGTAATATTGAAAGCCCTTCACTCATGTATGAGTATATATATAAACATGTGCATATATGAAGAATAAAAAGTATACACATAAACACACGTACAAACGTATTGTGCTTTAAGTATTTGTAATATATATATGTATAACTTTAAATATAACAAGTATACGTCTGTAACATAAATGAGGTTGTACATGTGATTTATTTATTTTAAATTTTTTCAGGTTCACCTATGTTTTCAAATATGTTTCTAATCAAATTATAAACTTTAAAAAATGTTAATAAAGTCTAGAGTTGGTAATCTTTTCGTACTTAAGTCGTTTCTTTCTGGGTTTTCAAAAAATATATTTATTTTTTAAATCCATATTAATATTAAATAAAAGTAAAACACTTGAGTCATTTAATTTGATAAAATATAAGTTTAAATTCTTAAATATTTATAACATTTATAAAAATGTTTTATTTATAACTAAAATATCTTGAACTTTTTAATGTTTTTACCTCTATCACAACATAATAGCCAACAGCTTATTCAAATTTTATTTCATGATGTGTGTGTGTGACAGGCGTTTGCCTAACAAATAACAAAAGTTATAATATACATACTATTTTATTACATATTGATATATATATGTATAAAAAACTAAAGCAAAATCTACAAGATACATAAAATATATGTTAATTTTTAATAAATTTATGTTAATTTTCAAATACCCTACAAACAAAGAATTTTCATTTATTTGTATGTTTAAATATAACAAAAGGTGTATTCACATGTATAGTATATGAAGTATATTTCATATATTAGAACTTTCCACACGGTCCTTATATAGAAAAATAAATATATACTAATCAAATTTAAAATATTAAAAAAAAAACATTATGATTTGTAACATAAAAGTTTTGAACATACATAACGGATCACTGGCAAAAAAACATCAATGATTGGTCTCCAAGTCGATCCAAAACAACACAAAATCAGCCGTTCATATAATATAAATCTTAATGCCTTGGCATTAAGTTAATGCCAAGAAATCTTGGCATTAAGTTAATGCCAAATTTTATAAAGAAAACATTAACTCAACATTATCTTCTAATTTAATTTTTGACTAGCGTGAATAGATTTGTATTAGCAAATGACATTACATTATATTTTAAAAATTTAATGTAATATTCAGGCCGGTGTGAAGATAATTACATTAAATTTAAGTAATGTTCATAAGTTAATGTGTGGTGTGAATCCGCCCTTATGTTTTAAAGTTTCACATTCTCTAAATTTCTTTAATAATGGTTACTAAGGTAATGTTTTGTACATGCATTTTTTCATAGTGTACGGGTAATAAGGATACGATCTATGTGCGTGGAAATACAGTTTCAAATTAATAAAAATCTATATGTGTGTTATTATAGTTACTGAGGGAGTCAGTATATCTATACTATGTTATTACATATCCATACAAAGATACACATGCACACGCCACAAGCATAGATATATATTATATAAAGAATGGACAAAATCTATAACGTACATAATAGTGTTATAATAGATTTATGTTAGTTTTCAAGCTGTATGAATGTAATTATATTCAAAGTTTCAATTAGTTTGGTTGTGTTTAAATATGCACAAAAGATGTGTTTTTTCATGTATGTAATATATATGAAGTATATTTCATATAATTATAAGATTATATTTTAAGATTTTATTCATTCAAACGAAAAGAAACGTTGGGTGGTAAAATATAATGTAAATTTTGATTTTAATTTTAAATTTGATTAATAAAAAATATATATATAATTTATTTTTATAATACCTTATATTTTAAGTAAAAGCATTTAATTCACGACAATACAGTACACCAATATAATATACTAATTTACCCATATGTACAAGAAAACTCCAAATAAACAACACCGTCACATTTATGAATATTCTTTTTGAAATTCAATCATTTAAATGATAATGGTATATTTTTATGAAATTTAAATTACCCTTAACGCATATGCACGTATAAAATTAAAAAAAATAAATTATCATCAAGTAATTCTCCCAAGAATAATTATATTATAATTGTTCTGATATTATGTAGGCTAGATTTCATTTAACGTTTGATACATGTGACTTTCATATATATATATATATAATATATATATGTTTTAAATTTCATTTAAGAAAGATTATTAAAATATAAAAATAATAACTTGATTTGAAGGGTATGATATATATATAGAGAGAGAGAGCTTTTAACAAGCTTATTATTATTATATTAGGATAGGTTAATATTAATTAACACTTAACAAATAATTCATTTTTTTTCTTCACATTATAATTGATTAATTATGAATTAAGTGATAAATTTAACTAAAATTTAATATTATTTCTAAAATCTTTTTTGAGTTTTTTTTTTATGTGTGCAGTTCAATATATACACGAGTGTGGTACTTTCTATATGTATATACAAATTAGTTTATTTCACGATGCACCGTGTAAACAAACAGATCTGAGTTTAAATATGCCTTTGGATTCACTTTTTTTTGTTAAGTTTTCACAGTCCAGCCCCCTTCCTTAATTACAGTTAATATTTAAATGATTTGATATGCATTTAGAGAATATAAATTAAAAAGACCTTCAGTGCATTTCATCTGTATACACGATTTGCTATATATACACGCTGTAATATCGTCTATGGCACGTCAAAACAAATCAAGTTGTTTATTAATTTATAAATAAATAAATATTACTAGGTTTGTGGGAATCAGAATTTCAAAATTGCTGATTTAAATTTATATATATTTTCAAGCTTAGTACTTGTAACTTCAGATATACATGGTGATATTAAAACTAGCGGTCTACTCAAATGTATCATGTATGTAAATACAAGCGCACACACATAAGTACATGTGCATCTACGGATATGCACATATATCTGCACGTATACACACCTATATACGTCCCAACAAAAAAAAGATACAAATAAATAAATAAATTGAGAACTTACACTTTTATATCTGATTAAGTATTTAAGTACTTGTTATATTAATTCGTTTAATAATAATGATAAGTTTATAAGAATAAATATATTCTTTTCTTCAACCAGCAAAGAACTCTCTATCCAAATTATTATTAATATTTTTGAATTTTCTTTTTATAAATATATTAAAGAATCTTCTTTAAATAATAATGATCGGATTGATGGAATATTCTACTCAGAATGTTATACGGCTGTATGTATACATGTATAAGAAGGTAATAAAATTAGTTGATATATATATATATATATAGAATAATTCAACCAGAAACACCTGAATATCTATATATATATCTATCTATATATATATAAAGTGAAAAGGTTAATATTTATTAAAGTTTAAATATCTTTAACAAGTTTTATGGTACTCAAACAGCTTGTCTCTACACTTGTCCATACACTAGCATGCATAAATCAGACTCTACAGGTATATATATGTGTGTGTATATTTACGGTTTGGGTGTACAACACACACACATACACACACGTGTGTGGGTGTCTGTCTGTAAATTGTATGTGATATTTGTACGTTTGGCGCCACAATTTTCTTATCATTATGTATTTGCTTGTATTATTATATTCCACAAACGTGTGTGTTTATACATAGACAAATATATAGTATATCCAATACATATATGTTATATGTTTATAAAAAAAATATAGAACACAAATATGCGAATGTTGGATCTTTAAGTTGCCTGTTATGCAAAGATATGCTATAATTTACACATTAAATGTCCCTTTAACTTAATTATATATTCTTAACAATATTCAATGAAACATTTATATAATAGTATAAGTCATATTATATATATCTCGGTTGCCAATGTCCCAATGAAATTGTGATTTTATATATCATACAAAATGAATGTTTTGAACGTGGAACCGGTTGTGGAATCGTAACCTAATTTAGTTTTTATTTTTCATTTTCATTTTTCTATTTCTATATAATCTATTTGTAATTTCATTTGTAAATGTCAACCACAAAAAATGTATAGACTACATACAGCCACACCCATCCACCTATAAATATATAGTATCTCTGTGTGTATGTAAGATTAGACCTATATACAAATTATGTCTGTTAGCTGAAATCACAAGTTCCTACTTGCCGTATCCTAATGATGTATTAGAAATGAGCTGGCTAGTATGTATTAGCTAATTAAACACAGATATATTTATGTCCACAGTATGTGTATAAAAGAACACATAAATATTAAATATTAATACAAATTTACATTATGAGTGATTAAGAAATAGAGGAATATATATATAAAGAGTAACTATTATATATATATATATAAATACATAAAGTAGTTAATAATTATTAACTATAATAAATTAAAATATTTAAAGTTATCCTTGTACCATTTATTTAATATTGATTATGAAAACCTCAAATTTAGTTGGAATCAGAATTTCAAAATTGTTTTTTTTATATTTATATATAGTTTCAAATTCTAAACTCTCTCTCTCTCTATATATATATACATATACAAACACACACGTCGAGTACATTGCATCTACGTATATGTGTATATGCATATGCCACACCTATATACGTCCCTTATGTATTTGGCCACTTTTGAAAGATTCCTCCATGGTTTTCCGCAATGATGCGTGTACACGCGTACGACGCGCTCAAGTACACAGGGTGTTAAAGGTTACTAAGTCTATAAGAGAAAATAAATAAATAAATAAATTGTATTTAAGAACTTTACTACACTCGCACGCATATATCTGATTAACTACTTGTTCATATTATATTTGTATAGTAATAATGATATTCTAAATATATTATTTTTCAAACCATACAACATGTTGTAACAGAAGTTTAGTTTTAGGTTTTATAATTGTACTCAAATATAATGAATTATAATATAATGAATTATGGAGTATAATAATATAGGTTAATGTATAATACTGAAAGATTATGTAGAATATATGTTATATTGTGTGTGTATATATTTCTGCCTAAATGTTATACGACTGTGTCTGTATGTATGCATGTATATATGTATCTACTGGTCATATGTCGCCCAAACCATATATATACACATACATGCATATACTTGTAGAGATGTTATATAACCATATGTATATATGTTATACACACACACAACGTTATGGGAAATTTGTGTAGAGATTAATGAAAGACATACTAAGTATACACTATTAATATAAAAAGTTGCTTTGAATAAGAAGAAAGGGAGACTGTATTAAATTATTAGTTTTTCTTTCATAAACATATTATAAAGCATATATAGCTATATCTTTTGAATTATATGTATGGATCTACTTTTATATTGTATTTATTTTGTTCCACAATGCACATATCATCAAAAAGTATTCGTTGTTATCACATTTTAGTTTTTTAGTACATTTTAAACCCTTAATTTGATGTTAAAAACAGTAATTGAATACACCATATTTTATGCATTAATAATGATGTTAATTAAGTTGTTTATTAATTTCTAAATTAATAAATATTGCCAGGTCTATTGGAATCAGAATTTCAAAATTGTTAATTTTTAACTATATATATTTCTCCAAGCTAGTACATGTGTATATACGGATATATGCAGTGTGTATATGTGCATATGTACACATTTGAAATACTCAACCATGGCGGCCTAGCGGATTCTAGAAGGTCTGCCACCATAAAGCTCAAGGACATTCATTCATAGGTTGTTGAACCTATTGTAGCAAAAGAACATAAATATAAAAATATAGAAATGTTTACATTTAAGAAATTTACACTCATACATGTGATTAACTAGTTGTTTATATTATTTTTGTACAATAATAATGGTAGATTCACAAGAATAAATATATTGTTTGTAAATCATCATCATTAAGCCTGCTGAATGGTGAGGTAAGTATTTAGTTAAAAATTAATAAATATTAATAATAATTATATACAAAATACAGCTCATTTTACTTTATTCTAGGTGCAAGAACTGGGCTGCAGTTGTGAATGTTTTGCAAATTAGTAAAAATATATACTTATTTAAAAATATTCTTGGTTTATCCATATAATTAAATCACAACAGATGCATTATTAATGAATGTGAATGAGGCTTAATTTGAGTAAACTATGTTACTATTAAATTAAATTTATATATCTCATATATATAAACTATTTTAATATATCACAAATTTTGGATATTCATAGATTACACTAAAAACATACGTTTGTAAATTTGATTTAACTATTGTTGTTGCAATTGAAATCCCCTTGGACCACTCTGACACCGTGCTTTTCAAATTTTATATATAGTGAATTCAAGAAAAATAATTATTTACAATACGGTGTAAAAGCTTTGGCACTTCGAGCATCAAAGTTACATGTATTTGAGATGTTAAGAGAGAGTTTATCTCACAAGTAATGTAACTTTAATTATTTCCCATAACAGCGGTTAATTACCCTTATTTAAATACAGTTTCAATATATATATACACAACGCACACACACGCACACCAGCACACTGTATAAGATTGTTTTTGTCATAGATAATATGGAGGTGTATGGACATTATATATATATATTTAATTATAAATTTTTATATACATTGATATTTGATACCCTTGTAAATTGTAAGTAACATATTGAAAACCGTGGAACCGTATCAAAGTGGTCATCGTGCCGTGGTTTAAAGTAAATAAGGAGATTCTGAAATATATTATTTTGAATGTTCTTAAATGTTTTTTTTCTTTACGTGTGTGATATATTATATATATAAGGTTTAGTTATCTTAAAGTGTGTCTATACATTAAGATAAGTAAACCTTATGATTTAACTTTATCGTGAACCCTAGTGCTAAGTTTATTAAAAATCATTTCTTAAAAAAAATTTAATTTATATATTTTTTAGAAATTTAGGGAAAATTCTCTAAATAATACTTGTTTGCACAATTGTTTTAAATTTATATTTAACTGGGATATTACTTTAAATTCATTTGAGAATTCACTAAGCTCATTTAAATTCTTTAGCACACACATCTAGGGCAATGTGTGAGTGTAAAACATATTTGCATTCGTGTCCTGTTCACATGTGTGTGTGCTTTAGCGATTAGCAATTTCATTATTTTATTTAAAATTAAAATTAATAACTTTTAATTAAATTTAGAAGTTACTTTGACTTCAAAGTACAATGAAAAATTATCTTAAAGATTTTTAAATTATTATATATATATATATATATATATATATATATATATATATATATATATATATATATATATATATATATATATATATAATATATATACACACACACATACAGTAATATTTAATAATATTAAAACTTTAAAAGCATGATAGAAATAATATTATTATAATATATACAAGTTTTTTATTTATTATAAAAAAAATTAAATATGTTATGATTATATTAAAAGAGAAATAATTATATAGATTTATATAATTTAAAAAAGAGATAATCACACATTATTTTAAAATTCATTATTTAAAAGTTTCTTTACACAGTAAAAATTATAAGCAGTTAATAATTTTGATTTAAAATAGAAGTGAAAACTATAACAAAAACAAAAACATTAATATTATTTATATTTAAATTATCATTAAGTATGGATTTTTCTTTTATAAAAGAAAATTGAATCTCATTGTAAAAATAAATTTTTTGTCCATATATAATAAAATTATTTAGTATTTTACACACGTGTATAAGTCCCTTGTGTATTTGATAGACAAGGCCAATTTTTGAAACAAATCTATAATCCATCTCTCCCTTTAAATAATGAGTGTACACACAAACACACATGTGTGCACATATATAAATGGTTCATTTGAAATTTTCAAGGGATTCTGTTAAACTTCTCTTGTCACCGTCTTAAAACAACAAAAAAACTCTATTAAAAACAATAAATAGAGAAAAAAGAAAAAAATTGTATATCTATGAATTTTTACATATATGATTACATATATGATTAACTACGATATATTTAAAATTGCTTTCAAATCATCAACACAATGTGCAAGTTAATTTTTAGGTATTAAAAGATGTTCTACTACAAATTTTATATAATTTTATATACTATACCATTATTCAATACTAATATTAATTATATATATTTTATCCCCTCTCTCTATATATCTATCTATTTATATGAAGTATGTATGGCCTAGGTGCAAGGAATGGAGAATGAGTTACAAATTAACAAAATATATACTTTATCTTAAAATATTTTCAAATAAAAGTTAATTAAAAATTTTGCGTTGAAAAGATAGATATATGTTTTAAACCCATATATATATACACACACACACAAAACTGGCCAATAATAAATACAATGGTCATATGTCATATGAGTCATATATACGTCTCCCATATCAGTGGGTGGTGTGTCCAAAAATCTAAATAAATAATTTTAAAATGGTATTTAAAGACAATGTGACGTTGTTAAATATATTTCTGAATGGTTTCCAAATATACCAGAATATTTTTAGTATGAATCGAATATTCCAGTATGATAGTATATTTTGTCATCAGAACGACGCACATATTTAACACCTTTGGACACAACCTTTCCTTCGTGCAACATACATTCATCCCCATGCAAATTTAACAAAGCCATTCCTTGTACCGGAACCACCTAGTAAAACATATATAAGTTCTATGTACAAACTATAGTTTAAATATACAATTAATAGTAATATTTATTAACTTTTAGAAATACCTTCTTCTTAGAAAGTTTTACGTTACTTGAAGCAACTCCCGTATTTAAATATATCAACAGTAATATACTCAGTCGTATGTGTGTCATCAATATCTACACTCTCGTCTATGTGCTGCCCAAAGTGTTGTTGTCTATACCTGTATATACATTCACATATACGTGCATATACATACATACATACATCAGATCATATATATATGTACGTATGTGTTATGTAAACATGTATGTTAAGATATATACACACACACACATACGTTTTAGGCAGCATATAATACATATGTGCACACACACGCATACACTTTGCACAAATAGCATGTATGTATGTATACAGTACATATACATAATACCTGTAGAATCTGATGTTTGGGTTAAACATTGCATGACCATGTACATGGATAATAACCTTTGCCTAGTTGCTTAATCATTGAAAGATATTATATCTATATAATACGAATTTTAATGTAAATAAATATATGGAAAATAACTACATAGTTCATAAATTATATATATAGATATATACTATATACAAAGATATACAAATGGTATACATCATCTCCATCGCCCTTGGATAAACCGGCTTCACAAATTTTAAATAGCTCAAGGAAATAACTTATTTATAATACATTAATGGCACTTGAATTTAAAAGCAAGAAATTTTATTTGAGATGTTAAGAAAAAATTTACACAGATAATGATAATGTATTTTTATTTATTTACATCCATATAGAGGGTGTAGCAGTTAATTATCCTCGTTAGATTTATCACTACGGATGTAGATACACATATATACTGTACTTATATACAAATAGCAAAGAATACATATATACATACAAATAGTGGTAGAATATAACAAACGATGTATACGTATACATGCACGTACATAGGAGGATAGTAGTACGTTTACGCTTTTCTACTTTTTTAATTAACATATATTATTAATTAATAGATAGCTACATAAACAATTAATGCATACACACAAACATAATCATTACTTTTCAGGAGGGTTTTTCTTATCATTAATAACATAGTAACATCTTCAACAGCAATATTATATATAATAGAAGTTTTAATTATTTGATATAAATATTATTTCAATTTCACACGTTATGTTGCATATCAACTGTGGGTTTCCACGCCACAGGGACCGTTACCCCGCTTGCTTAAGGGCAACTTAAGTATATTTTAACTGTAAATTAATTATTTTATATAGACATTTTTTATATACATTTTAATGTAGTGTACTTTAAAACGAAAGCATGTAATTATATTAAAAAAATTTAAAATATTAATTTTGTATAAGGGGGTTTAATATAAATAATGATTAAGGTTAAGATATGTTTCCCATTTAGGTTTTTAATATTGTGTATTTTATTTATTACATATATGTGTACAGTATATATGTTTGACAATCGTATTAAACAAGACACTGCTAATTATAATTTAATGTGGTGCAATACACACTTTCATTTCAATATATTTAAAAACTAGCAATTTTTATAAATAGCTGATTTATATGAATAATTTAAATAATTCAAATACCTTAGATAATTTAATTTTTACAAGTGGGTCAAATCAAAAGTTTTTACTCGAATCTGCTTGATCAACGTAAAATGAATACTAATATATTAAATTTTATAAAACTTTAATTTTTAAAATAAAATAAAATCTAAACCATCCAAACCTTAATTTACCATTGTTAAATTAGCTATGTGTCTTTGTTACGAATACCTACAAGAATGTGACGTGTCACATCAAACCATTGCCACGTGTTGCATCCCTCGAGCTTCTGATCAGGTATATTCATACCTACAAAGTAAATTTGAATATTATAGCACGAATATGCTATTTAACTATAAATACATGAACATAAATATATGTATGTACGCCGTGTATATATATAGATGTGTGTGTTTGAATTTACTTGCATAGCATATTCCAAAATACTTGAGAATATTTAAAGAATATTAAATCGTGTATATATATAGAGTTTGCGTAGCAATATTAAAGAATCTGTTGTACATTCGTTAAATCTCATAATTTTAAAAAACCTCACATGTAGATATGTTATATGTATTATTAGGAGCATAATTAAAGGGTAGGTTTTGTTATACATCCATTCTCTTAATTATAATTAATTAGATTAATTATTTTAACGTTATATATATTTAAAAGATATAAACGCATTTCATCTATATACATGATTTAGTATATATAAATTTTCTTAAATATATGTTTTTTTTCCTGGTTTTTTAATATTTACTACTTAATTAAATAATCACCACCTTGTTTACCATAATCGTTCCTTATAAAACTGGTCAATACTAAATACTAGAGTTTAAAATTGCAGACACGCTCCAAACAACCGATATATTTATTTAAATTACTATCTATATAAAAAGGTAAATTATATTATCATTAAATATTACATTAGCCATGAGAATTAATTAGTATAGGGTACAGGGTTTTATTTAATATATAATTAATTCCAGCAAAAATATTTAGTTGATACATGTATATATAATTTCTTTGTACTAAGTGTAACTTCTTCTTAATTATTTAAATTTAAACATTTAATGTTAAACGTTGATTTAAATTCTTTAAGTATATTATTTTGCTCAGTACACTTTTTCTATCTAGTTATTAATTAGAAAAAAACTTAATAAATTAAGACATAATAATTTGTCTCGTTGGTATGTTTACATTTGTATGTATTAGATTGTGCGTGTATATGTGTAACATATTCACACATATTCTTACACTAGTACAATTTTATATGTACGTGTGAATGTGTAGATAGACAATATACATATACAAACATACAACGTACACACACCCACAAACGTTATAAATACGAGGTTTTAGTAATTTTAATTAAGAAGATGTACAAAATGTAAAATAATATATACTATAAATTTATATTAACAATTAATATTAAATTTAATATCCAATAAATGGAAATAAGTTTGCAACTTTTTTGGGTTTAAAAAATTTCAATTTCTTGTTAGTATTTATTATTATTATTATTTCCTTGTTTGTTTATATATGATTAGTTTTTCTAAAATTTAAATCTTAATGTCCAGTCACTTAGAACATTTAATAACCTAAAAAGTTAATCAAGTAATTATGTATAAACTAAATATAAGGACTAAATACAATGTATTATATTCTTAATATTAATAATGGTTATTAAGATAAATTTTTTATATGTTTTAGTAGAGTTATTTTAATTTATAAAATTCACACGTATAGCTACCTTAAAAAAAAGATTTTTAAATTATGTAATAAGAACATAGATATGGATATATAGATATATAAAATATTATAATGCTATAATGTTTACATCTAATCAAAAGTTTAAGAATATTCAAATGGATTTTCTGTTCATTCCTATAGAATACATAATGATGAATTTAAAATTATTCTTGTTTACTTTAAATCATTTTTAGTAGTTTTAAAAATTAAATAAATTAAAATAAAATCATTATATAAGTAGGCAAGGCGTATAATATTCAAAGGCCTACACTCATGTATGAGTATATATACAACGTGTATATATGTTAAAATAAAAAGCACATATATAAGTAAGATAACATACATATATATGTCTTAAAATATAGATTTTCTTCACAGGTTGGCTTATACATTTCTTTGTCATGAATATTTTCACTATGTTTGTGTTATTGAGGGAGAACTTTCAAAAGTACTAAATAACACCAGTTGATATATATACATTATGTTATTACATATTGATACAAAGATACACATCACACACACACACATATATAAGGTACATAATAAGTTTTAATAAATTTTATGCTAATTTTCAAGCAATGGAATCTCCAGTCTTTGACTCAAAGAATACTCTCTATTTATACAAATTATTAAAATTTAATTTATTGATTTTTAAATATACACAAAAGCATCTCCAAGGTGTATTCAATATGTATACATACATATATATACATTTGTAGATATATGAAGTAAATTATAAAATTATATTTTAAGATTTTATTCATTCAAACCATCGAAGGTTGGTGGTAAATACGGTTTGAATTTGAATAAATAAAAACAAAATAATAAGTAAGCATTTAAATGCATTTACCCTTATGTACAAGAAAACTCGATATAATATAGCATAAATATTCTTTTTGAAATTCAACCATTTAAATCAAAGTATCAGCAATGCATTTAAATTACCCTTATTATGTATAATCACATGCACGTATAAAAGTATAAAATTAAAATTTAAAAATTAATAATAATTAAGTAATTCTCCCCAAATCATATAGTAGGAATATATTTTAATTCAATAGGTTAGATTATAATTAACACTTGGTATGCACCACCATTTGAGACTTATATATATGGTTTTAAATATTTTATATTTATATAAAACTTATATTCAAGAAATATTATTAAAATAAACTAATAATAACTGGATTTGAAGGGCTCTTGAGAGTCTTCACAAGCTTATTTTTATTATATTAGGATAATAGCGTTAATAAATAACTAATAAGTTTATATTTAAAAATGTTTTAAAATATTTAAAAATGTTTATATCATTGAATTATTTCTAAAATAATTCAATGATGTAAATCCTAAACTTAATTAATATATATAATCCATGATTGTTTGGAATTACAGTACAGTACATAGCATACAGAACAACACTAATCATCCTGAAAATAGATTTAAAATTGGCCATCATGCCATGGTTTAAAGTAAAGTTATATATTTTTACATTAAGAAGGAGAATATATTATATTGATTGTTATAAAACGAGTTCAATATAGACAGATAGGTACATATATTTTCTATGTATATACAAATTAGTTTATTCCACGATGCACATATTCATCAAAACAATATACATTTTAGAGTATATACGCAGAGGAAACATTAATATGAATAAATAAAATTATATCTGAGTTTAAATATACTCTTGAGTAGCATATGTTAGATTATATATTTTATGCTTTTAAAATGATTTTAAAGACACTTACAATGTAGTATCGTATATGACACATTAAAACAAATTAAGTTGTTTATTAATTTTTAAATAATTTAAAATAAATAATAATGGGTTGGAATCAGAATTTCAAAATTGTTGATTTAAATTTTCGAGCTTAGTGCTGCTTGTAACTTGAGATATACATATGGGTGAAATTTAGTAATGTTTGTATATATAAGCACACACATAAGTACATGTGCATCTACAGATATGTGCATGTTCATGCTTTGTGTTCATATGTATATACCTACACGTAAATACACACACACACACCTATATACGTACCTTCTGCATTTGGCAGGCTTTACGGCTACCCTCAATAATGCGTGTATACGCGTACACAAGACACACACATGGTGTTAAACTTATCTTGTTACCATCTTAGGTTGTTAATAAAGAAAGGAAAAACAAAATAATATAATATAATATAATTTGGAAGCTGTGATAGATTAAATACTTGTTTATGTTAAATAATAATGAAATATTTAAATTAATAAATATATAAATTTTCAAATCACCAAAGAACTCTATTGAACAGAAAAATATTAAAAGATTTTCTAACTCTACAAATTATTATCACATATTTTGAAATTATATAACTTTATATATAAATGCTAGAGAATATTTTTTAAATATACTGATCGATTAATGAAGTCTAGAATTTACTAAAACTTTTCAGGCAATCTTACGAGTCAATTTATAATACTGAAAGATTATGTGGAATATGGTATAACTACTGTTCAAAATGTTATGTGATTGTATGTATATGTGCATGTATATATGTATCTACCGTATATATACACAAACGCATATATACCCGTAGAGTCTGATGTATGCACGAAGAGAATGTGGGGAGACTGTTTTACAAAAGTAAGTATTAATAAATATTAATTATATATAAACTATGGAATATGTGTGTGTGCGCCTGTAGAATAAGTCTCTTGTGTATTTGGCCACTTTTGAAAGAGAACAAAAATATATATTTAAGAACTTTATACTCGTATATATCGGATTATTTATATTATGTTTGTAGAGTAACAATGGTAGTATAAATATATTGTTTTCAAACATACAAGACATGTCGAACGGAAGTTAAGTTTTGAAATATAGATTATTATCAAACATCTTTTAGGTTTTATAATTCTAATAAAGAATCTTCTTTAAATATAATGATGTTACTAAAAGGATTTAGAAATTACATACAAACTTATGAGTCGATGTATAATACTGAAACGTTATTGTAGAATATATATGTTATATTGTGTGTTAATACGACTGTGTATGTATGTATGGGTGCATGTATATATGTATTTACTCTAGCCATTGTTATATAGTGTGTGTAGAGAAAATAATTGAGGTAGGTATTTAATTTTATATAAATAGAACTTTTTTTAGTTTATATATATTCTAGTTGTGTTAAAAAGTAAGTCCGCAAATTAAAACATCTTGAAATATTCATGGTATATTCTAGAATATTTATACATGTAAGCTGTATAATTATTGAAATTGCCATTATTTAACTTTTCAAATAAAAGTCACATAAAATACGGACCAGCATAATCTGCATTTCTTTGTTTTACGTTATTAAATGTAATTCTGAATTGTTTTAGATTTAAATCGCATGTTATGTGACACATATGCTATAGTTCACACGTTAGGCATACATGCACATGCACATACATATGTATGTAATATGTATCAAATTTATATAATCCAGCATATACCAAGAATCTTAAACAAAAATCTACAGCATCAGAACGAGGCACATGTTTAACATCTTTTGACAGAACCTGTGCAAATGTAATTATCATAAATTTATACATTATATATATGTACATATATAATTAATAGAAATATTTATTAACTTTAAATACATATTTACCTCAATTGTTTTCTTACGACCAGTGAAAAACAGTCTCCCCACACCATCAAGCTGATTATTAGAAAGTTCTACGTTACTAAAGCAACTCCTGCATTTAAATATATCAACAGCGTATATGTGTGTCATACACTCTCGTCTATATGCTGCCCAAAGCGTTGTCCTTGTCTATACCTGTACACACACACATACACACACAAATATCAACCTTAAGTTTAAAACTTTCATAAACACTGTAGCAATATCTTTTGTGTATGATATAGGTAAGTTATATGTACGGATCTACTTCTTTATTCCACAATGCATATAATATGATGTAACTGTGATATAATCTGTGTATATTCTGCATATATATATATGTGTGTGGTGTGTGTGTGCAAGTATGTATGTATCTACTAGCCGTATATAACACACACACATATGTGTGTGTGTTTGTGTATGTTATATTCCATGTGTCTAAATTCTAGCCAAACGTTATATGAATGATATGTATGTATACGTGTATACTTAACGCACACAAAACTTTGGACAATGTATAGACGAGTGTATTCGAGTGAGTATACACTATTAAGTTGCTTTGAGTATCATAAAACTTGTTAAGAAGAAGAGAACCAGCTTGTTGGTGGGAAGATTGTGTTTTACAATGGTAAGAAAATAAATGAATTTAATTATTGTCTGTGACAAGGTAAATATACATTTCAAGGATATATCAAGAATATTTTTGGATAAATATGCAAATACACCCATCCCCAGTCCTTGCACCTAGAAAATATATATATATATATAATATATAATATATATTAATATTGAAATAAATCACAACGAATGCATTGTACCGTTATTATACAGGGGTAAAGAATTGATTGTGGGCAGCAGATATATAAGTAGACACACTAATATAACAATATATATTAAATATTAAATGTGATCTTAATTTGAGTTCATGTTAAACTATACAAGTTTAATTACATTATATAAATTATTTTAATATATCACAAATTCTGGATATCCATACATTACACAATATAAAACATAGTTTAGTAATTTATATCGAACTATTGTTGTAATTGAAATCCCTTAGACCACTGTGTCAAACAGTTTATAAATTTTAAATATATACAGTTCAATTATTTACAATACGGTTATATATATATATATATATATATATATATATATATATATATGAGATGTCAAGAGAGAGTTTATCTCATAAGAAATGTATTTTTAATTATTTACATCCCACATAAAAAAGGATGTAGCGGTTACTTACCCTTGTTTAAATAATATGGCGATGTATCGACATTTTATATATATTTAACTACAAATGTTTATAAACAGTGATATTACCGATGTATAACTAACAGTTAGAAAACCTTGAAACCATTTCAATCACATCGTATACTTACACAGTAATTTGAACTTAGCACGAATATGCTATATAATTATACATACACGGACATAATACATGTATGTAAAGACTATATGCATTACAATTTTAAAAATTACATGAAAAACAAAAAATTAATTAATTTAAAATGGTTTTTTTTTTTTTTGATGTTATTAAATATAAATCTGAATGGTTTCAGATTGTTGTGCAACACAGATGCTATAATCACACATTATTATATAAGTTCCAGGTGGAATCGAATATTCCAGTATGATACCACATCAGAAGGCACATATTTAACACCTTTGGACACAACCTTTCCTTCGTGCAACATACATTCATCCCCATGCAAATGTAACAAAGCCATTCCTTGTACCGGAAAATGTAAAAATTTATACATATATGTATATATACAATTAATAGTAATATTTATTAACTTTTAAATAAATATTTACCTCAATTGTTTTCTTCCGGCCAGCGAAGAACTCCCGTATTTAAATATATCAACAACGTATACTCAGTCGTATGTGTGTCATCAATGTCTACACTCTCGTCTATATGCTGTCCAAAGCGTTGTCCTTGTCTATACCATATGCATACACATATGCGTACATACATACATACATCAGACACACACACACACACACACCCCAACATGCACACATATGTATATATACGTTTTAGGCAGCATATATACACATACATATATACGTGCACCCACACACATATATGCACTCATAAAACACTTTGGGCAGCATATATACAGATTGAATACATATGTACGCATGTATATGTATGTATGCACACACACACACACACAACACACACACACACACACACACATATATATATATATATATATATATATATATATATATATATATATATAATATATACCTGTAGAATCTGATGTTTGGGTTCAAGCCAGTAGCAACCTTGTTCTTAACCTGTATATCTTTGAACAATGTTGATAAGCCCGATTTCCATAGCTTGTCAGCAAGCTCGGGTGAGTGTAATGATATTTTATCATTGTCCCTGAATGCTTCCCCTTTACTCGGTCCTAGGCTACCTTGGTTCAAATCCCAGTTTCTCGGCTTCTTTAATAAATAAATCACTATTAAATTAATCTAAAAAAACACATGAATTAGTAAATAAGTTTATATATTTATATATATAATCTCTTGTACATAATATATGTAATAATAAATATTCTTAAGCATTCTATATAAGAGGAATAAGACATGTCAAGAGATATCAAACGTGTATATGATTGCACGACTGTGTACATGGATAATAACCTTTGCCTAGTTGCTTAATCATTGAAAGATATTATATCTATATAATAGAAATTATAATGTAAATAAATATATGGAAAAATAACTACATAGTTCATAAATTATATTGCTATATACAAAGATGTACAAATAGTATCTATCATCTCCATCGCCTTTGATAAACCGGCTTCACAAATTTTAAATAGCTAAGTATGAATTCAAGAAAATAAATGATTTACAATACAGTTTCAAATTAATGGCAATTGAATTTAAAAGCAACAAATTTTACGTTACATATATTTGAGATGTTAAGAGAGAATTTGTCTCACTAAGTAATTTATTTTTATTTATTTACATCCGGGTGATTATCCTCGTTAGATTTATCATTGCATAATGCATTACGGATATAGATACACATATATATACTGTACTTGTATACAAATAGCAAAGAATACATATCTATGTACATACACAATAGTGGTAGAATATAACAAACGATGTATATGTATTTGTCTCCAAGGTGTATTCAATATGTATACATCATTGTAAGTAAATTTCATATAATTATAAAATTACATTTTAAGATTTTATTCATTAAACTTTCCAACCCACGTTCGAAAGGTTAATGGTAAATATGGTTTGAATTTGAATAGATAAAAACAAAGTATAAGTAAAAGCATTTAAATGCATTTACCCTTACGTACAATAAAACTCCAAATAAACAATATCCTATATCATTTATAAATATTCTTTTTGAAATTCAACCATTTAAATCAAAGCATCAGCAATGCATTTAAATTACCCTTAGTCTGTATAATCACACCTCGTACATGCACATATAAAAGTATAAATTAAAAATTAAAAAATAATAATAATTAAGTAATTCTCTCCAAATCATATAGTAGGAATATATTGTAATTCAATAGGTTAGATTTTATTTAACGTATGCACCACCATTTGAGACTTATATATATATGGTTTAAAATATTTTATATTTATATAAAACTTCTATTCAAGAAATATTATTAAAAAAACTAATAATAACTTGATTTGAAGGAAGCTCTTAAGTTTTAACAAGCTTATTTTTATTATATTAGGATAATAGCGTTAATAAATAACTTATAAGTTTATAGTTTAAAATGTTTATTGGATTTCACTCTTGTATGTAATAATTCAATGATATAAATCCCAAACTTAATTAATAATATATATATCCATAATATAAATCCCAAACTTAATTAATATATATAATCCATAATTTTTTGGTATAATCGTACAGTACATAACATACAAAACAACATTAATCATCCTGAAAATAGATTTAAAATTGGCATTCGGTGCATGGTTTAAAGTAAAGTTATATATTTATTTCATTGAGAAGGAAAATACATTATTTTGATTGTTATAAAATGAGTTTAATATAGACATATACTTTTTATGTATATACAGATTAGTTTACTCCATGATGCACATATTCATCAAAAAATATGCAATTTAGAGTTTTGATTGTATATATACGTATACGACCGTATAAACAGATTTGAGTTTAAATACACTCTTGAGTAGCATTTTTTAAAGTTAAAAGAAGTAAATGTTAGAATATATATTTGATGCTTTTAAAATGATTTTAAAGACACTTGTATATGACACATTAAAACAAATTAAATTGTTTATTAATTCTAAATAATTTAAAATAATAATACTGGATTTGTTGGAATCAGAATTTCAAAATTGTTGATTTAAATTTTATATACATGTTCGAGCTCAATATTTGTAACTTGAGATATGCATATTGGTGAAATTTAATGGGTTTACTCAAATGTACGTGTATATAAGCACACACATAAGTACATGTGCATCTACAGATATGTACATGTTCATGCTTTGTGTTCATATGTATAAACTTACACGTAAATACACACACACCTATATACGTCCCTTCTGCATTGGCAAGCTTCATGGCTACCCTCAATAATGCGTGTATTCGCGTAGACAAGACACACACATGGGATTTATGGGGGTGTTAAACTTATTTTGTTACCATATTAAAACAAACAAAAGCTCAAAGGACATTAGTAGGTTGTTAATAAAGAAAAGAAAAACAAAAAAATAAAATAAAATATAATTTGGAAGATGTTGATAGATTAAATACTTGTTTATATTATATTTGTTAAATAATGATGATATATTTAGACTAATAAATATATAGTTTATCAAACCACCAAGGAACTCTATTGAACAGAAAAATATTAAAAGATTTTCTAACTCTACAAATTATTATCAACATATTTTGAAGGCATTTATATATAAATACTAAAAATTATTCTTTAATATACTGAAATTAATAAAACTTTTCAGGCAATCTTATGAGTCAATTTATAATACTGAAAGATTATGTGGAATATGGTGTAACTACTGTTCAAAATGTTATGCGATTGTATGTATGTGGGCATGTATATATGTATCTACCGTATATATACACACACCCATATATGCATGAAGAGAATGTGGGGAGACTATGTTTTACAATTGACAGTAAGAAAACAATTGAGGTAAGTATTAATAAATATTAATATTAATTATATATAAACTATAGTTCTTTGTACTTATACAATATTCTAGGACAAGGAATGCACAAAGCGAAGTCTTGAAATATTCTTAGTATATATTGGAATATGTGTGTGTGTGCGCCTCTAAATTTACGCAGAATAAGTGACACCCGTAGTGGAATCATGGCTTACATATCTAACACATACTTATATCATTGTACATACATTTATGTATTTATAACTAAATAGCATATTACTTGTCTACTGTGTAAGTATGAACCTGATCAGATGACACTACAATTGGAAAAAACTCGAGAGATGCAACACGTGGCAATGGTATGATGTGACACGTCACATTATTATACCGCAAGCAAGAGGACACATGCTTGTATGCTTCGTTGTGTAACCATGCCCATAATTTTACAATTGTAAATTAATAATATGTTTGAATAGGATGGTTTTGATTTGATTTTATTTTAAAATTCATTTAAAAATTAGAATTATATATAAATTAAACTCATTTTATGTTCATCAAAAGCAGCTTTGAGATCCCAGTAATAACTTTGATTTGAATCATTTATAAAAATTAAAATTATTTAAATTATTCATATAAATAAGTTATTTATAAAATTACTAGTAGTTTTTAAATATATTAAAATGAAAGTGTGTATTGCACTTGACATTAAATTATTATTAGCGATTTCTTGTCCTAGTCGATTGTCAAACGTATATACTGGTGAAACATAATTTAGTTCCATACGGACACACAGATCCTTAAAAGCATTATATATATAAATAAAATACAGAATATTAAAAACTTAAATGTGAAACATATCTTAGTCTTAATCATTGTTTTTATTTAAACCCCCTTGTACAAAACAAAAGATATTATTAAAAATAATTAATTTACAGTTAAAATATACTTAAGTTGCCCTTACGCAGGGTAACACTCACAGTGGCGTGCGGTAGTTGATATGTAAGATAATATGTGAAACTTAAATAATATTTAATTTAATAATTAAAACTTCTATAATATATATAAAACTTCTATTATTATATGATAAGAAAAACCATTTTAACAAGTAATGATTATATTTGTGTGTATGCATCAACATTTTTATGTTGATACATAATGTTGATGCATGATCCATGTACATACAGGATAAAGCAACTATTTCCCCTTAATTAATAATATATGTAATTAAAAAAGTAGAATATCGTAAACATTGGTATCCACGTGCCTGTATACATATTTCATCGTCTATTATATTCCACCATTATTGTGTATGTATATTATATATACATATGTATTTTGGAAGTATATATATGTATCTATATCTATTATTTAACTTTAAAATATTAATAAATTATGCTAGAATTCACTTTTGAAATTTTAAATGAAATACTATGGAGCAAGTCAAAATTAATTTTAGTTTTAACCCAAAATGAGTTTTAAGATTCTTAAACCTAAATAAGACATAGCTAATTTCCAACACAACATTGAGATTTGAAATTGAAGAAGAGATATGGCAACAAACCCTTTACTTTCAATGGAAATTTTCAGAACCATCAATTATGTCATACACATTGTACACACCTGCTAAGTCTTCATAAACACAGCCTAATGTGATTAATAGGTTGGAGGTTCAAAAGGTTCTTAAAGATTAAAAGTTCGGGAAGGAATAAATAATGAAGTGTATTTGTGCCTATCTCAGCCATGAGATTTTATTTAAAGTTAACATAGAGAATTCACTCAACTTTGGAGGTTTGCTTCTTTGAAGATGGCAAAGATATGCAGCAATATATAGACTCCTTGAGTTGGTTGTTTGCAAATTTTGCTACCCAGAAAAAGGAACACAAGGTTCTTAATTCAATGCAGAGAATGAAGCTTTACAAGTTATTCCCATTGGAATAGGATGATGTTGCCGAAGTAATGATGTGAAATGAATCTCTCGTTTGACGAGGCAACCACAAAACTAATGAATACCTCCCTATTACACAAGAGAAAACTCAAACATATGAAGTGCATTGTGCAATGTATGTCATGAGAGAGCCAATGTGGGCTTTGGTGGAATGGAATGAAAGGTAAAGTGGCCGTGGACACAATAATGTGTGTGGAGGTTGAGTTGGTCTTGACAACCAAGGAGGTGTAGTATGTTGTTGGACGAGGCATCTCCACTACAAAAGGGCATAATCAAGCCCCAATAAGAGGAGTGAGACGTATCTGTTATGATTAGTGTAAGTTGTGTTGGGAGTTTAACTATTGGGCTCGAGATTGCTTGGGTAGCATAGCTACAAACCTAAGCAAGCCCCTGATTGAAGCGAGGAGATTAAAGAAGAAAGTCACAATGTGGAAGTCGAGACATAAGTTCTTGATTCTGGATGTACTAACCTCATGAGTATGAATAAGTTCATGTTTGAGCAATATAAGTTAGTACAAGGAGCCAAATGAGTGGTCCTAAGTAATGATACTTGCTTTGGAATCCAAGGTAGTGAGAAGTTTCATTTCATTCTTGATGATGGAAATGAAATGATTTTTTCAAATGCCATGCATGTTCTTAATTTGAGAACGAACCTGATGTTTGTGGCTAAGGTGTGTGATAATGGTGCAATGGTTATTTTTTATGATGACAACGTGTTTTTCACAAGTTTTCACATGGTTAGAAAAAGGATGCTCAATGGGAAACACCAAAGGAACTTATACAAGGTATTGGCTTATGTGCATCAAGCAACATTTATTAAATAGTTGCAGCCTAATGCTTATCTTTAGCATTGTCGTTTTGGACATGCAAATTACAAAGCACTACAAGAGTTAGTGATAACATTATTAAAATATTCCTTACCACCATCGATTTTTAGCGTCTTGATTTTCCGGTTCAATTGGGTCTTTACAAAGGTTTTGAAATGTTTGAAGACCTTTACAACTTCATCTTTGCTCCTCAGAAAGAAGACACACATCTTGCATGTTAAGGCATTGGTGAGAGTTATAAAATACTTTGCACCTAAATGGTTAGGGACATCCATGGAGTCACATAAATATGAGTGAATGAACTCAATAGGGTGACTTGCTTGACATTTGGAAACAGTGAAATTCTGTCGGTGATGTTTTCCTACCACACAATACTCACATAAACTGGGGTTGATCTTATTTATGAGGTCTAACCCCACCACCATCTTCGCCTTTTGTGATGTTTGTCGCATATATGGGATCTAGCATGAAGTCACAACACGCTACACTCCCACAATAGAATGGAGTTGCTGTATGAAAGACTTGAACATTGGTAAATGTAGCACGAAGCCTCTTACTTTATGTAAAGTTGGATAAGGAATTTTGATAAAAGGCAATTGTTGTGGCATTACATGTGCAAAATTAACTTTCTATTGTTGTATTGAAGGGGAAAACGCCTAAAGAAATGTGAAAGCTAGATGTGTCTCATCTTTGTGCATTTGGTTGTTCATCATTTGCTCACATTTCTTATCAATTGTAAAAGAAACTTGTTATAAAAAGTAAGAAGTTTATCTTTATTGACTATGTAAGCTATAGGAACGTAACTACAAATGGTATAAACTTTGAAATCCACTATTTAAAGTCACCCTCATTAGCCATGACATCTTTGCTGAGAACAACTTCACTTGTGAAATGGTGAAACCACTATTTATAAGTTTCATTAATGAGGATCTTCTAGTACTTATTATTCCTTTTGGGTTCCAAAATCTCGATGGTAATGATGAGTAATTATTCTTAACTTAATAAGTTTATCCTTAAGATTTTATATATGACTTAACTATTTAATGATTTTTAATTTAATTATTATCCTTACTATGGAGGTTACCCATGCTTAAGTTTAACTATTTAATAACCCTTAATCCAATTGCTATCCTTAAACTAATGAGCTTATTCCTAAATTAATTAATTATTATCCTTAATTTAGTGAGTTTATGCATAAGTTGAACCTTTAAACTAGTTATTATCCTTAACCTAATAAATTTATTCCTAAGTTGACATTTAATCTAACTATTATCTTTAACTTGATAAATTTATTTTTAAGCTATATCATTATATAAATTGGACCATGAACCCAACTTAACTTTATGAGTTTAAAATAACCGTTGGATGAAATAATTAACTATTATATAAAATTTAGGGTGGTTGTTGATGGTTGTTGATACATACATACACACGTAATAAATGGATTGAGTTTAGAATAACCACTACGATTGTTGATACAAATACCTAGACATATTATTATGAATACACTAATATATTTATATGCAAAATTATAATTAAATTTATACATATTTAATGTATTTTCAATTTATTTTTTTTCAAAAAAAAACTAAATTCTTTCATAATGTTAAATTTAAAAATATATGTGTACACAAGTACACATGCCCACTGTTGGTGGACTTAATTATTTAATAATAGTTTATTATCCGGAACGAACACAAAAATAAACATTAAATAAATTTTTTTATTATTATTACAGCAAGTAGGAACAGAACGTCAGTTTTTAATCCGGAATGAACACATGACATTATTATTATAACAAGGAACAGAGTTGTAAACTTAATTATACACATCTCTCCATGTGCGTGTGCGTGTGCGTGTGTGTGGAGAGAGAGGGAGAGAGAGGGTAGATAATTCTGTCTTTATTTTTTAATTAGGACATTCATATTATTTATAATCTCCACACATATAACCACTTGAGATTTCAAAAGAGCTGGCTCCGTGGAGGTAATACATCCTATAACAAAAAAAAAGTTACTTATATATTATAAATTCTGTTTTATAATAAGTCTATTAAATAATAAAATCCTTTGTTATTGTTATTATTATTATTATATTTTATGTTTATACACATATACGTGTGGTGCGTGTTATATAAATAGAGAGAATTACCTTAATGTCAGTTTGGACACCGGCAGACGCTGGCTTTATCCATGTGCTTGGCAGAGTCATGTCTTCCAGTTGCATTGAGCCCAAGGGTAAAGAGAGAATATCCTCGACCGATATAAGAGGTGCTTTTATTTCTGTAAATAAAAATTAAACAATTAAAACATTAAACAATTAAAAATATTTGACATTACTTTGATGGTGGTGGTTTATTTATATACTAATTCTTTTTTAAATTTTATATTTTATTTATTTACCATATTATACATATATATATATATTCTTACTGATATCTTTCTTTTCTGCTTCCGTCCACAGATTAAATGAATCCTCAAGTTCTTGTTTATCATCTGGATCCAAACTCTCGAAATTCCGACTCACAGCACGAAGAGATATCGCGGTTCTTATCAAATGCCTGCACACACACACACACCACACATATATAATGTATCGATATAAATTTAATTATATATAATTTATAAACTTATATTTTAGTTAAATAATAAACACTAACTTTAGAAAGCCTTTTCTTTGCAGAAGACTGAGTTGATCCACTGACGCAGGAGATCTGGAGAAGCCTCGACCACTTCATCAGCAGCCTCTTCTCCTCTGTAATTAAACAATTAATATTTTTAAATAACTATGTTAAATAATTAAGTATTTAAGTTACATATTTCATAATATTTATAAGATGCTTTTTGTAAAAATGAGTTATGTAATATTTTTAAATAAATATGTTAAATAATTAAGTATTTAAGTTATAATATTTATAAGATATTTATAATTGTTTTTGTGAAAATGAGTTTATGTACCCAGTGCATCCATCAGTTCGAGCTTTAAATAATCTCTCCACTTCCAAGTCTTCAATACAAGCATATAAAAACTTCGTAGCTTCTTCTGCAGGTCCTGTACACTCTGCTGCTGCTGATTTTGCTTCAATTACTTCTCTAAGTTTTTCAAGTTGCTATAAAAAAATTTATATAAATAATCATAATTAAGTAATGTATAACTATAACACACACACACACACACACACACACACACACACACACACACAGAGTGTTCCAAGCTATAATAGTTATAGTATAGAAACACACCTTCTTTTCTCCTTGAACATCTTCTTTTAATGCTTCATTAGAGCCAATAAGCTGATGCAGCTCATTTTCCTCCATTTTTCGCTCCATTTTGTTAGCAAGATATTTTTCTGGTAATAATATACAAAATAATTAATTAGCAATTTAATTTAATTCAGTTTTTATAAGTTAAAATATTTAATAACACATTCATAACTCACCACGGAGTTTAAACACAAGCATCCTCATTGTCTTCTGATATGTTCCATTTCTTCTCTTCAAGTCATCTTCAAGCTGGAAAAACAATATAACATTTAATATTAAACAAATAATTATAAAATTTAAAACTTAAAATGCTAAAAACATAAAACATATCAAAAGAATTTTATTACCTGCATATGGAATATTCACCCAGGTAAAATAAAAGGTGCGAATATTCACCTCCTTTGCTAGAAGAAGATGCCTATGCATTTTTATATTTTCTTCAACCAGCTTCTCGTTTTTGTGTAGTAGTCCTTCTGTTTGTTTTATATGTATCACAAGCTCCCTTGAAAGATGTTCATTCTCTATTATCGTTTTCTTCGTTTTCTGTTATACAAAGATATACTCTATACTCTACACTCTCTCTCTCTCTCTCTCTCTCTCTCTCTCTCTCTCTCTATTATATATATATATATATATATTATATATATATATAGTATTTGATACTATAGAAGCAGTAATATATATTAGTTAATTAATTAAACTAGGAATTAAGATTAAATTGATAGTTTTACCGTGTGAAGCTGCTCATGAGCCTGCTTAATCATCTCTTTCCGAGTGTCCTCTATACGAGCAGCCATCTCCTTCTTAAGCCTCTCTCTCTCTTGCAGTGTTGCTCTCTCCACATCACTTATTGCTTCCTGGTGTTCTTTTTTCTCACGTTCTAGCTGCTCCTTTAAACTGTAAAAAAATTATGGTTATTATTTATAGTATATATAAAGCACGAAATTAATGTGTAGTATAAAAATGTATATATTACTGCAGTATACGGTTCGTGGATGTGTATATACATAGTGTAATGATGTGTATTGTGGTCTTTAAGCTATTGATCATAAAAAAGCAATTGAAGTTTGATAAAACATGTTAATAAACACATATACAAAGAAGCACTGCTCTTGTTTAGGTTAGACAACACACACTATATATAGAGAGAGAGAGCTTGCTAGTGATGGTTGTGCGATGGTCAACTTGTTTATAACACATGCACACACGCACACACTTCTATGATGGTAAGGACGTTTACACACACACACACACACACACACACCTTTTGGTCTCTTGTTCAAGGGCCTGTTTAGTGATGGTAAACTCGTTTAAGTCCCGGAGTTGAACTTGGGCATTGTCTAGTTGTAGACGAAGGTCCTCAATTGCAAATGTGTAGCCATGTCTTAAGTCTTCTATTTCCTTCTTTAATGCCTCTGCTGACTCTGTCTGCTCTGCTTGTAGTGTTGTTAATTCTTTCTCTAAGACCGCTGTTTTTCTCTGCCTTTATCTTCACTTCTCTATAACAAGAAAAAAATAATAATTATATCAAATAAGCTCTTGCATTAGTGTTATATAGTTTCATACACATGTACATATATAATAGTAATATTAACTATAAATCCACAACTGTGTGCAGATAATGTGTTGTCTGTGTGCGTGAGTGTGTGAATGTGTATGTATGAGTGTCTGTGTGTGTTAAGTCGTATTAAGATCTGTTGTACATACCTGTGTGTGCGTGAACCCATAGAGAAATACTTATACACACTCCATACATATATTCAATCTCACATTTGTCAATTGGATAGCGATATTTATAATGTGTGTATGTGTGTGAAATATAAAACTCCAGTAATGCACATATAACGAGAGTTTGTGTAGTTACATATTTAAACGATAGAATTTATTTATAAAACATCTATATATATAGAATACAAAGTTTATACCTATACATCATATTATCATGTAAGTGGTGCCTTATCTGTGTGTGTGTGTGTGTGTGTGTGTGTGTGTACATCCATATTGATCAACTATGCTATATATATTTTGCCTGATCAAATTACTATATGCATTAATACAGTCATACATACAAAGTATACACACGCATACACATACACACATGTACGTACCCAGTCAAGTATACAATGATGTCATTTAGCTTCTCTCCACGCTCCACAGACTCAGAACGTATTTGCAAGATGGTCCCCGCAAGCTGTTGGGATTCCTCCTCAAGCAACTTAAGCTTCTCAATAAGCTGTGCAATCTCTGCTTCTCTCTCCGTAACCTTCCTCTTCAATATCGTAACCTCGTCTTCCACTGGCCCTTCGTCTTTCTTCTTGCCCTTTCCACCCTTCTTGGGTGCCATCCAACCTTATTCCTGTATATACTGTGTGTGTGTGTGTGTGTGTGTGTGTGTGTGTGTGAGGGAGAGAGAGAGCAGATTTTCAAATAGAATCTTACATATAAAACAAACATATAAATATATGTAAAAATGAAACTGGTTTATAGCAGTTTAGCTGTAGTATAAAATAAAATGCTGACTACACACATGAAGGCAGTATGCATGTGTGTGTGTCGGAACTATATATAGTGGTCCATTTTATGTAGATATGCTAAGGATAGAGTCATTTAGGTGAGTATATCATATATAGAAAATCTCCATATTCTTAAATACATATAAATATTTATTCAAAATGTATAAATTAATCTATTATAGGAAATATAAAAATAAACTAAAAACAGTATATATAGCGCTGTATCAAAATCCAGGTGTAGCTTACCAAAATGTAGAAGCCGATTGTTTGCCCTAAAATTTGCAACCCTAAAACAGAGGGGTTAATAAATTTAAAAAATAAAATGATGTACGTCATTTATATACGATGTTTTTTTAAAAAAAAAATAAATTAACTCAATCTTTATTATAAAAGATAATGGAAAGGCTTAATCTTAATATCCTATGTGGCTCCATGTCAACTCCGATGTGGCGCATTATGCCAACTCATTATGTACACTAAAATATACGTACAGTATATTATTATATTATGTTTAAATAATTTTATAAGTTTTATGCTTTATATACTTAACCTACATTTTGAATATATAAATTTGAATACAATATTTTCATGCATTAAAATGACTTTTATGAAATTGTGTATCTAATGTCAATAATATTTTACTTAAATATTATCAAACATATTAGTTATCAAGGTTACTTAAATAACCAATACTAGTTTTAAAATACGTTATATTATATTAACATAAGAATTCAAAGTCTAAAATCATTAACCTCAACAATCTAAATTCAGTCAACGAAAGAGGATTTAAAAACATTTAAAATAAAATGTATTTTCATATTTGTTTATGTAGTTTCTTCTAAATAACCACATGGAGATTTATCGTCCATATATATAGTTTCCATGTGAAAAACCTTTTTTAAATATAGAGTCTAGTACAAACATTCATGCACGTTTGTTTTTTTTTTTAATATATAATCATCCTACATAACCTCTATTGAAGTTTTCTTGTTTAAAAACTACTTATTTTATGTCAAAAACAGTCACGCTTTGTAAACTATGTTTTATTTAAGATTATAATTTATATTAGTATAACCTATAAAGTTACCTAAATTAAATTTGGTTTTTTATATTTTTATATTTATGTTTTAAAAAACATATCAAATTTGAAAAATTACAGTCATATGTTATATTTGAATTTTGAATTTTTATCATCTCTGTTACACCATCAAAACAGTAATAGTACTTCACACACGCACACGCACACGCACACATGTGCGTAGGTACGAATAAATGGCTATATATTTAGTAAAGCTATCCTTTAAACTTTTTGGCCCAAGATGGCTTCTTACGATGGTCCCTTTGCTTCAAATACTTCTTTCCTCCCGCTTGACTCTTCTCCATAATCTCAACATATTTCCGTTTCCTGCAAAACACACACACATATATTTCTATTATAATCTCTCTCTCTCTCTCTCTCTCTCTCTCTCTCTCTCTCTCTCTCTCTCTCTATATATATATATATATATATATATTTGTACGCCAGAAAATATATAATACGTTATTACAAAACTAAATAATATATGCATTAGAATACATGTACACCATGTGTATATAAGCTACCTGTAAGCTTGCACGTTGCTGTCAGCAAGCAACTCGTCAGCAATCGATGTTTTTCGTTGTTTTCTCGTTAGCCTGCTTGAATAGAATTCTCCTGGCCCTTCTACAACAGTTCCAATCTGTATAACATAAAATCAATCATATATATACACACATAGATACACATGGAAGTCTGATGTTCTATATATAAGAAGTCTGGTTCTTATATATAAATGTACACGTCTGTATTTTTGTGAGTGTGTGCGTGGTGTTATAGATATGTATACAAACCTGGAAATACTTTGGTAGAGCTTTGGACTCCTCCCGCTTATAGTGGTGTTTGGGATCCAAAACTCCTCTTAACTGCAAAAGCATTATTAAATTCTTAATCTACACTAGCAAAAATAATTTGCCTGATTACCTTAATCAACTGTAGTTCCCGTCTTAGCTCCGGTGTCAAAGTTTTCGCAGGCATATTATACCTGTAAAATAAACATATTAAGTAATAACCATGTGTGCATGTCTACACATGTGTGTGTATATATATATATGCATAGACACAGGAGTATGTATGTATCATATATACATATATGTACGTATAGGCGGATAGACATACACACAAAAACACACGCACGCACCATTTAGGACCAGCTGTGTCTGGAATATTCTTCTTCGCAAGCTTGTTTAGTTGTCGAACACTTTTAGAAGGCACAAACAGTTTATCCTCGAGAACATTCTCAGGGTCCTTAAGCATAGTTTGTAGTTTTTTTGTGTCAGAAATTGGGTCAACAGGAAGGCCTGTTTTTGGGCACCATGATACTTCCAAACTATTAAAAAGATAAACATACATTGTTAAACAATGCAATATACAAAATTACGCGTATAGTATATATGCTTACTTTTCTTTGTCCTTGTGTTCACTCTGTTCGTTTTTACTGCTGCAAAAAACCCCACTTTAACAAAAAGTAAAGAACACTATAAATATATATACTTATGTATACAGATGTTTGTAAGTGCGCGTACAGACACGTATAAACATGCACAAACAAAAGATCATCCACTTACTCTAGTTGTTCCTGACGAGGTTCAATAGCTTGTTGGCTATCCAGCTTACTGTCAAGACGACAGACAAGAATAAAGTGTTAATTAATTTGCTTGGTTAAAATAACAATGTCATCTACAAATATCACATCCATAATATACATGATATCCGTACCCAAAAAGATTAAACAAAAAAAACTTACGATGTGATTGCGTGATGCATGTGTAACGAGTTTACCAGCAATTCTGCATTTCCTCGTCTTCAGAATCCTCATCACTCTCATTCTCGTCATCGTCTTCATCATCCGTCACTGCTGGAAAATATATAAAGTATAAAGAATTGTCTAGTGTATATATAATGATATACTTAATCACTCAGTCATTCACTCTCTCCCTCTCCTCTCTCTCTCTCACACACACACGTGCATTATCTATATAAAGATATATACATTACAATTTATTTATTTATATAACAGAGCATATAAACTAGCATACACTCGCGTCTATACGCATACGAATGTACATGTGACAAGAGTAACATAAGACTGTATATACTGGAAAACTCTTTAAACATAAAAAGCTTTTGACATGTATTAGCATAAGCACAATAAACACACAAATCTCTACTCTGATATATCAAATATACTGTTACATATGTGCGTGTAATATTTATACCGGTATGCATATTCAGACGCGTCTAAATGGGTATGTGTGTGTGTGTGTGTGTAATATCGTGTGATACGATTTCTCTGGAATAATATATGAAAAACATAATGCTGATATAGAACAAATAAGATTGTAAGCAGAATAAAAACGTCTACAATCCCTTAATGTGTATCCGTGCACTAATATATATGCTTATTATACTGCAATGTGTGCATATGGGCATACCACATGTGAAATCTTACAATTTGCTTCTTCAGGCGGCTGTTCTTCGACTTCCTTACTCTTCTCATCGATCAATTGAACAGGCACGTCCTTCTTTGCCCTGACATTGAGCAATCTATCTACCTTCTTGTGCAAATCCATAATCTTGTGTCTCAGCCTCACGCTTGGCCGCACATCAACACGATCCGATGAATCTGCCGCATCTGTACCTGTGTTCTTCATAGTCGCATTCCCCTGTTTTTAGGGCTCTACTAACCCTAACCTTAAACCCTAAGGCAGCCGCATATTTAAGGGTACGTACCCTTAGTTGTAAGTTCCACGTACATTATATTGCACGATGTGTGTGCGTGTGCGTGTGATAAGATAACTATGTATAACTACTATGTGTATATACACAGAACATAAACTCTAGAAAAATTACTTTTATTAAAATGTGTATTATGTTATTTACATTAAAATAATATTTTGTAGATTGCTAATGTTATATTATTTGTGGGACAACTGTAATATAATTTTATACAATATAGTTATACATATATTAGCATAGATGTATTCAGTATTTTTACATGTATACAGTATATAGCACATATGAACATAATTATACATACTCTACATAGGGAAATTGTTTAATAGATATACATTACACTCACAAACACACAATACAAGAGCTTTACTGTGAGTACATGTGTGTGTGTATATATGTATAAACAAGTCATATTACATATGCTAAAACAATTAGAGTTACATAAATTAAATTAATTAAATACACACATGTCAATATGTATATAATAAACGAGTATGTGTCTCTACAGAGTATAAGCAGATATATAACTTCAAATATTATTAGATTATAAATAAATGAGCTTAACAAAATTAATTATTAATTAAGAGAAATATTTGGAATTTTATAAACGGAATTTTGAGTGCGTTGATATGTGGACATTAAGTGGATGGACACTCTAATAAATTACTTTATTAAACCCATTCATATCAGTTTGTTTATTTATAATTTATACTTTATTATTTTAATCTAACCACCATAAAAAATTAATATAATAAAAGTAATAATTAAAATTTAATAACATAAATAAATAATCTTCTTGATATATTTAATATATATTATTATTAAAAAATATTATAAAGATAACTAATAAAATTAAAAATTCAATACAAACAATAAAAAATCTTCTTCATTATTACATTAACCATAACAATTAAGACTCAAAAATCTACAAATGTTTTGTTTTTGTACACCTATAACCTTACCTGGCCTGCTATTGCAACAGCTCAGAAAAGAAAGAGAACTTTAACATCCCCTTAAACCCCCATGAATCCCAAACTTTACCCACTACCACCCCATCCCTCCCTGCACATTTCCCTTCCTTTTCTCCCTGTAGTTCTCCCCCATATTCTCGCCTCAGCCACTGCTCGTTCTCGGTCATGATCAAGTATCTTAAACCCCTCCTTAAATATCTTATTAGCATGCCCCGGACTCATCGAGTGCCTGTCGTACCGCTCCCAGTCATCCTCATGGTTATTGTTCCATGGGTTGATACAATCAGGTGAAGACTTATCCCAGTACCATTCACCTGTAAGCTGGGTTTATGTCCCTCTGGTACATTTCCTCTGGTGGGCGCAGCCGGTTCTACAGGTGTGGCACTACCCATTTGTCTCCGGTTACTACCTTGGTTTGTACCGGAGGACCCCCTGCCAGGGGGATGCATGTTGGGGTCGTAAGTCTGGCTTGCCAGGTAGTTCAGTGCAGTGACCACATCAGCAATGAGGGGACGGGCAGCTTGCTCCTGGAGACACATGGCAGCTACAGCTAGGGCTTGGTAGAGGCCTCTCATTGGGTATCTGCCTTGAAGTAAGGGGTCTGCCATTGAAGGGAACTTCCTCCTGTCTTTGAACAGTGGCCTAGCCTGCCAAATCACAAGTGTCAATGCGTACATGTGTGTATGTGTGCGTGTGCGTGTGTGAGAGAGAACCCCTTTGTATATGTCAGGACAGGTAATATTCCTTTTTGATACTTCAATTAAGAAGACTTCTATATAGTGTTTAATGTGAGTACCCCACATTAGTGTGCTAGTTTCTCTGCTTATACAGTTTTTTGATGCCCTTTAACATAGTATTACTTTCCTATTTTATTTATACATGTTCCTAGTACGTGTATGTATATAATGTACACGTCTGCTATAAAGTACATGTACACGCAAAGGTTGCTAATAAAATACACGGGGAGATATATACACACTACTCACGTGTGAGATACATGGAAAATCATGAGAACTTAGTAGCTCTGGATTTGTTCAGAAATATACTGTGAAATATACGTACGTGCGTATATGTAAGTGCGTGTATGTATATATATGTCATTAATACGAGAAATATATGCTCAGGTGTTGGTACATGCATCTCTGGATTTGTGTCAGAGATATGTATACGTACGTGAGTTTTAGTGCGCATATTAATAATGCTAAATCTATCTTGAGATATGTGGAAAATGCAGCCTCTGGACTTGTACATAAAGCACGTACTCTAAACGTCTGTACATATGCATGTGTGTGTATATGTGTGTAAATGTATGTTTATGTATATATGTACTTACCCATGCTACGAGGTTGTGTTCGCCAGCAGGCCTGGTGTTATCAATCGCTTTCCTACCGGTAATAAGCTCTAGTAATACAACTCCAAAACTGTACACATCCGACTTCAAAGTTAGTTGTCCGGTCATCGCATATTCCGGCGCACAATATCCGTATGTCCCCATGACACGTGTCGACACGTGGGTCTTGTCCCCCACCGGCCCGAGCTTGGCCAGTCCGAAGTCGGACAGCTTGGGATGGAATCCGACGTCCAGGAGAATATTCGAGGACTTGAAATCCCTGTATATAACTGGCGGATTTGCTTTGTCGTGTAAATATTCCAGTCCCATTGCGGCTCCTGCCGCAATCTTCATACGCGTGTTCCAATCCAACGGTGCTTTCTCCGGAGGAACATCTGAACATATATAATATTAAAATATAAAAATGCATGTGTATATGCACAAATGTATATCATACAGAGATCTGTACATGTTAATAACAACTTTGTCTCTACTTCCTGAACTCTTTTATATATTCAATGAGAGAAAGAATGATATTGCTTCTAGAAACAATCGTTCTCTACATTTATGTGTACACGCTAACACACAGACACACACACGTACCGTGCAAATGGTCCTCCAAGCACCCAAGAGGCATATACTCGTACACTAATAGTCTTTGATCGCCATCAGCGCAATATCCAATTAAATTAACTAAATTGGAATGATGTAGCAAGCTGAGCATCAACACCTCCACCAAAAACTCCCTGTTTCCTTGCATACCATTTCTATCCAGCTGCTTTACCGCTACAACCTGTGCATATACATACACACGTACATAACGTACATACATGCATGTATGCAGACATATATGTATAAGTATATATGTACCACACCTGTCCACTTTCCAAGCGTCCTTTGTACACACGTCCAAAACCACCTTCACCAAGAAGACACTCAGCTTTGAAATTCTTTGTAGCTGCTGCTAATTCCCGAAACGTGAACGTCTGAGCAGCAATGGCAGGAGTTGCATCAGCAGGTGCGTTCTCCTTCTTTTTATCCACAGCCGTAATCGGCCTTGGTTTATCTAAAAGCAAAGTTACACACAAAACACACCATAAGTATTGTACTAAACTTGTTAATATATTTCTCATAGATTCGTACTTAAAGTATGCCAAGCATGATCAGTATTCATTCACAACCACAGAGAGAATACAATAGTAGAATATATTATAATGCACATACACATCAGTCACACAGTGGTATACACTTCTGTTTGCTTCTGTACATTAGTAGATAGAATAGATTCTGTCCGAAGCATTTTCTCCCATATTATGTATACCACTGAACTTCATACACATATTGCATTATATTTAC
Source organism: Selaginella tamariscina (assembly GCA_003024785.1). Taxonomy (NCBI): domain Eukaryota; kingdom Viridiplantae; phylum Streptophyta; class Lycopodiopsida; order Selaginellales; family Selaginellaceae; genus Selaginella; species Selaginella tamariscina. Next base: position 63,696 of record PUQB01000295.1, read on the forward strand.
CTGATGGGACTTTACTTAATTGTTTTTCTTTCTCTTTCTCAACAGGGGGCTGTTGAACCGTCCGATTAACAGTACTTTCGCGTGCACGCTCATCCTTAACCACCTGTTTCTCCTTCTGTTTACCCCCACAACAAAATATACATCCCATGATCGATCCGTGCAGCTACAGTGCTCCCTGTGTTGAATTTCTTCTAGATCCTATGAAATCTACCGCATTCTTGCGGCTTAAACCGGTGTTTAAGTACCTGATTACAAGATTTAGCCCGATCTGACGGATTTGTGGAAGAATTCGATTGATTTGAGCCAGTGGATCGGAGATTCATACAACACGGCGCCTTACAGTAGCCCGTATGTCTGCTCAAGAACACATACCCTATATACACTGTTCTACACACACAATGAAGGAGACCTCCATTTCACCTTAACCACTCGGTTAATTAACCCGTCATTAGGGTTTTTATAAACCCCTTGCTTAATTTAGTTAATTTTAAAAACCGTGTATTGTCCACGTCATCCCTGACATTATGCGCCACGTCGTCCCGCTTTCACTTTTCAAAATTTAAAAATAATGATTATGCGATCTCCACCGTAGAAGATGTGAATCCGACGGATAAGCTCGTCCCACGTAGCGATACGTGTGCAAGTGTTTGTCATTTATATTTAATATACTGTTCAACGGGCAGCATTATCTAATAATTACCCACAGTAAAATTTAAAGTAGATATGGTGAGATCAAACTTTGAAATCGACGTATATTTAAATAATTAATAATCTTAATTAGGGTTTTTTATAATAAATTATTTATTTTTTGAAAGTCGAATAACGCGTTTCTAATAAAGACGTTTATATGTTTGTTTGTAATGCCATGTTCGAACTAAATAAATATTCTTATTTATTAAAACAGTGTACCAGGTTCCCAGGTAATATTCTGGGTATGTAAAATAAGAATATCCAGAATCTCAAGCTAGCATATTCTCAGAGTCTCTGTTTAACCTAATCTCTTACCCTAATGCGGATTAGGGTAAAGTTTATGGTTATGGCGTGGGCAGAGATCAGGGAGAAGGCCGGATTGCAACGAAAGGAGCTCAAAGGACTGCAATTGTTTATTGTAAGTATATTTGGGTATATATAGTTTAATTTCTTAATGTTATTTATATATAAATGTAATAACACCTAAAATAATATATATAATGTATCTATTTTCTATAAGAAATCTCTCTACTACCGATGATATATACTATATAATACTATATGAATACTTTATGAACTATGTAGTTATTTATTTATTTATTTATTTACACATTATAATTCCTATTATATATATCATATCTTTCAATGGTTAAGCAACTATGCCACGGTTATTATTATTATCCATATACAGAGTCATGCAATCATATACACGTTTGATATCTCTTGACATTTCTTACTCCAGTTCTTAAGCAAAACGCTTAAAGCATATTTATCATTACATATATTATGTACAGATATAAATGTATTTACTAATTTATGTGTTTTTATTAGATTAATGAATATTTAACCAAGTCCGAGAGTGATTTATTTATTAAAGAAGCCGAGAAACTGGGATTTCAACACCAGGGTAGCCTAGGACCGAGTAAAGGGGAAGCATTCAGGGACAATGATAGAATATCATTACACTCACCCGAGCTTGCTGACAAGCTATGGAAATCGGGCTTATCAACACTGTTCAAGATATACAGGTTAATAACAAGGTTGCTACTGGCTTGAACCCAAACATCAGATTCTACAGGTATATATGTGTGTGTGTGTGTGTGGATGTGTGTATGTATAAGTGCATATGTTTATGTATGTATACATACATATACATGCGTACATATGTATCTCTGATGTATATTCTATGTGTATATATGCTGCCCAAGTGTTTTATGAGTGCATATGTGTGTGTTTGCACGTATGTATGTATATGTATATATGCTGCCCAAAACGTATATACACATATGTGTGCATGTTGGTGTGTGTGTGTGTGTCTGATGTATGTATATATGTACGTATATGTGTATGCATATACAGGTATAGACAAGGACAACGCTTTGGGCAAACATATAGACGAGAGTGTAGATATTGATGACACACATACGACTGAGTATACGTTGTTGATATATTTAAATACGGGAGTTGCTTCAAGTAACGTAAAACCTTCTAAGAAGAAGGGTGTGTCAGACAATCAGCTTGTTGGTGGGGAGACTGTGTTTTTCACTGGCCGTAAGAAAACAATTGAGGTAAATTTTTATTTAAATATTAATATTAATTATATTAAACTATAGTTTGTACATAGAATTTATATATGTTTTACTAGGTGGTTCCGGTACAAGGAATGGCTTTGTTACATTTGCATGGGGATGAATGTATGTTGCACGAAGGAAAGGTTGTGTCCAAAGGTGTTAAATATGTGCTTCGTTCTGATGTGGTATTTTCAAATTAACAACATATACTATTATGCTGGAATATTTTATTTTTACTTAAAATAAATAATACATACACATATACATATGTGTGCATGTATGTCTAATGTGTGAATTATAGCATCTGTGTTGCACAACATGGATTTAAATCATTATATTAATAACATCAAAAGCTCATTATCTTGAATACCATTTTAAATTAATGAATTTTTTTTTTCATGTAAATTTTAAAATTATATTTTTTACATACATACTATAGTTAATTATATAGCATATTCGTGCTAGGTATATTCAAATTAATGTGTTGTACACTACAACTGGAAAACCTCTGAAAATATTTCATATATTTTGTTAATTTACAATTCATTCCCCATTCATTGTGTGTGTCTATATATATATAAATTCTAAGAAAGTAATTCATTATATTTAAAGAATATTCTTTAGTATTTTATGTTTAAAATTATATAACTTTCATCTTATAGTATGTCTGTGTATGTGCCCGTGTGTGCACATGTGTGTACGCGTGTACATGCGAAGCCATGGAATCTTTCAAAAAGTGGTGTATTTGATATATAAATTAAAAATTAACAATCTTGGAATTCTGATTACAACAAACCTAGCACTAGAGTTTTCTTATGTGTTCAAAATTAAACACACACATACACAATATAACACACACACATATAGATAAATCATACTAAAAAAAACTTAAAGAGAACATTTAAAAACATATATTTCAGAATCTCCTTCTTAAACTTTATTTACTTTAAACCATGACATGATACCACTTTGACATGGTTCCATGGTGCGTGTGTGTTTACGTGTGCGTGGGTTTGTGCCTGCAATGAAACAATGACACGGGGCATTGCGCATTATTCCAGGCTCGATTAGTTAAACAAGGGTAGTTAACCGCTACACCCATGTAAATAATTAAAAATACATTACTCGTGATTTAAACATCTTAAATATATGTAATTTGAAAATTTGTTACTAGTGTCAATAATTTTAAACCGTATTATAAATAATCCTTTTAATTGAATTCAGTATTTTTAAAATTTGTAAAACTGTTTTGTCAGAGTGTTCTAAGGGATTTCAATTGCAACAATATTTAATCATAAATTATTGAAACGTATAACGAATAATAAAATAATTTATATAAATGAGATATAAATTTAATTTAATACTAACATAGTTTACAGCAGGAGCCTTAATTAAATTGGGTATGATTTACAAATTAAGCCTCATTCACATTCATTAGATAAATTATAATTCTTTAATAAAGATTTAATAAATATATATTCCAGGATATACCAAGAATATTTTAAGATAAGTTGTTAATTTACAGAAAAATTAAATCACTTTTGAGACAGCCGCAAAGACACTCCTTGCACGTAGAATATATATTATATATAAAGTAAAATGAGCTATATTTATATATGATTAATATTAATATTTATTGATTTTTAAGTAAATACTTACCTTAATTATTTTCTTACTGCCATTGTAAAACACAGTCACCCCACCAACAAACCGATTTTATTCTTCATAACAAGTTTTATGATACTAACAGTGTATATGCATTCATATAACCTTGTTATAATATGGAGTATGTGTGTGTGTGTGTGGTGTGTGTGTGTGCATACATACATATATACACAGTCGTATAATATTTTGGGCAGAATATATACACTATTATAATGTATAATAATCTTTCACTATTATAATGTATAAAAAGTTTTATTAATTTCTAAATTCCATTAGTCCAAGAAAGAAAGTAATTCGTTAAATTTAAAGAATATTTTTTAGCATCTATATATATAATTGTAATTTTTTTTTATATAATAGACTATGACTGTCCTTGAGCTTTTTGAGTATTTCAAATGTGCATATGCGTACAGACATATATAGACGTATGAACATGCATATATCCGTATATACACATATACACATACATTTTAGTATACATGAATCTTAAGCCCGCTAATTCTAAAATATCACGAACATATGTATACATGAAGTCACAAGGAAATAGATATAAATAAAAACTAGCAGTTTTGAAAATCTGATTCCAACGAAGCTGTCAATAGTTATTTACTTAGAAACTAACAAACAACTTAATTTGTTTTAATGTATCATACCTGATATCATAGTTGCAGCCAAACGCGTTCGGCTGCATATCCAAACGTTTGCAAACCCGTTCGGAAGTTGATATCAACTTCCGAACGCGTTCGTGAACGTTCAGATATGCAGTCGAACGCGTTTGGCTGCTACTATAAGTGTCTCTTTTAAAATCATTACAAATGCATAAAAATATGGTTTATTCAAATTACTGGTTTTAACATCACATTAAGGATTTTAAAATGTTACTCAAAAATTTCATATCTCTTTATACGTCATAATAATACAGATAAAGATACATGTGTATATACAAAAACAAAACTCTAAAATGTGATACAAAGAATATTTTTTGATGAATTATATGTGCATTCCGGAATAAAATAAATACAATATGAAAGTAATATAAAAATAGATCCATACATATAACTTACATATATCATATAGCTATATATGCTTTATATGTTTATGAAAGAAAAAATATTAATTTAAGGTTGATATTTATATACATTATATATATAGTAAAAAGGGCTATAGGTTATATAATTAATATTAATATTTATTAATGTTTAAATAAACATTTGTTTCTTACTGCAATTGTATTTCTTCTTAACAAGTTTTCCATGCATTTCCCAAAGCATTGTGTGTGTATATACACGTATACATACATATATACATGGAATATAACATAATACATCAGACTCTACAAGTATATGTATGTGTACGTTTCAATATAACATATATATTCTACATAATCTGTCAGTATTACACATTGTAATATTATATTAGTAATTTTAAAATTCTATAGTCCATATTTCGTTATAGTTTTAGTACAATTGTAAAACCTTAAAAGATTTTTTAAATTCCGTTCCATTGGACGGTTTGAAAAATAAGTCCCAACGATTCTTGGGACCTGGAATCACAACCGCACAGCACTCAAGATGCAGTTGAACTTCCAGTTGCTAAGCCACCACAACCTTTTCAAGGTACAAAATATATATAAATAAAAATTATCAATCCCGAGCCACAATTCAGGAATAAGGAAGTGAGCAGGATTCTGATAATAAAGAAGCTTGACTCAGGAGCAAGACAAAAAGTGGACAGAAACTAGAACAGGATAGGAATTATGAGCCAGGAGCAGGATGAGAACCAGAAACAAAACAAGAGCAGGAGGCAAGGAGCAAGATAAGAACAAGGAATAAGAATGATCGTAAAATGATTAGTATTGATAATAACTGATAGTACAATAATTAAGTTGGAGCTTTTATGCTCACAACTCTAAGCTAATCTAGTCATGAGTTAAAAATGGTGACCCTTATCCTGTAGCATATCATGTAGGCATATCCTGTAAATATATCTTATAAGCATATTCTGTAGGTATATCTTATGTGAACATATCTTATATCCCATATCCTGTATTCTATATTCTGCAACTGGAATTTTGCATCCTGTATCGGGTCGTGACAGCACCTCCTCCCTAAGAACAAGTTCCACGAGTCTTGGGACCTAGTTTAGTAGGATAACGCCTGTCAGAGTTTTTACTTGGTGCCACAAAGGTGACTTGCTAGGTGCCAACCATGGAATCCCCTTTCTGGAAACCCCACGGAATCTGGTAAAATAACCCATATTAGGAACCCAAGCCCTAGGAACTCAAACCCCTAACTGACTAAGTCCACAAGCGAGACTCACATTGTGAATCAGGATATGCTGACTAGCCGAGCTTTAGGTGTCATTCCTAGCTTGGCGTGGTTGAGGCGGCCGGAGCAAGGCCTCAACCACTAAGTTTACAGAACGTGAACTCGGGCAATGCCTTTGAGCTTGCGAGCAAGTTTTCGGACCAAGGAATCTAATTAACTCCTTGGAAGTGACGTGCCCCTATCTCAAAGGCAAGATCCTGCCAACGATAAGGATAGTCAAACCTTAGGGTGGGTTGTACCCATGTCGTGTGGAAGTTTGAGCGGCACAACGAAGGGTTGCACCTTGACGACACAAGCTTAGCTTGCACCGGTAGGAGGTTAACGAGCTCTCTTTTGAACCCAGGAAGCCTCACTACATATACTCTACATTATTTATGTGACAGACCCTTTCGCCCTGTTTACCTAAGTGAGTAAGTGGGCTGGCACGGAAATGCCAGCCCTTAGAGAAAATGGTTGTCCTAACCTAATCCTAAACCTAACCCCTAGGGGGGGGGTTTAGGATGTGGGGTTAGGGCAACCCTAGGGGTGTCCCTAACCCTTATTTTGACAAGCTATAATTTGCGAAGAACCCTAACCTGGAACGTCAAAACAGGGGAGGGTTCTCTAAATGGAAGTGCTAGCTTCGCCTAAAGTTTCTTGCAAATACCTAATGACACCCGGCCGGACCATCACTAGATACCCAAGTGCATTATGCGGGTTTGTTTTTTCTACATCTAGGGTTTGTCACATAATCCAGTAGGTAAAACAGTCAAACTCCAAAGTAAAGGGTCAAGTCATAATAAAAACTATAACAATGCCGATGGAAAGTAACAACTTTGAAAGAAGCATGAAGTAAGTTGGATACAGGTTTCCAAGTATGATTGGTAGGCAAATAACCTTTCCAATCCACCAAGTATTGAAGTTAGCGGCGATGAAGACGAAAATCAAGGATGGCTGTAACTTCATACTCAGGTTCACCGTCAATGACCACAGAAGATGGAGGAGAAGAAGCACGACCAGGAAGAGAAGAAGGATGATATGGCTCCAACAAAGAGGTGTGAAACACAGGATGAAGTTTCACTATAGATGGTAACTTTAGTCAGAAAGCTACAGGATTGACCTCAGCCACAATCCTGTAAGGGCTTGTTGGTGCGAATATACTGACGAAGAAGCCACACAAGATCACCAATCTTGTATGCAAGTGCCGATTGACGATGAGCATCAACATGATGCTTATATCGTTCCTGTGCCTGCTAAAGATGAACCTGGAGATCATCATGTACCTGACGAAGATGCTGGAGACGATCTTGTACTGCAGGAGCGGAAGAAGGAGAAGCAGGAGGAGCAAAGTCAAAATGTGGATGGTAACCTATAAGAGTGAAGAAAGGTGTCTAGCCTGTAAATGCGTGAACGGAGTTGTTATAGGCAAACTCTGCCATAGGAAGAAGGTCTAACCAATTATCCTGTTGGTAATTGATGAAGCAATGAGGATATTGTTCCAAGGTCTGAATTGTGCGTTCTGACTGCCCATCAGTTTGCGAATGATATCCTGAAGAAAGATCCGCTTTAACCTGTAAACTTCGAAGAAGCTCTCGCCAAAACTTAGACATAAATTGTAGACCTCGATCAGAAACAATGCTCTCAGGAAGACCATGGTGTTGAAACACTTCGCAGATCAGCAACTCAGCAATTGTCTGGCATGTAGCAGTCTTGTTACATGGTAGAAAATGAGCCTGTTTGGTGAAACGGTCAACCACTACAAGAACTGTATCAAATCCACGAGAAGGAGGAAGATCTGTGAGGAAATCCATAAAAATGGATCTCCAAGGAGTAGAAGGAATAGGAAGAGGACAAAGAAGACTAGAGGGCGCGTGACAAGGCATCTTCAACCTATTGCAGGTGTCACAACTCTGTACAAACTTGTCCATAAAACCTCACAACCTAGGTCACCAATAGTTGCGAGTCACCAACTCAGCTATCTTGGCCACACCAAAATGTTCTGTAGCCGGGGTATCATGACAATCCTGTACCACATGAGTCCTGTAAACACCAACAAGAATGTACAGAAGACCTCCCGGTACATGAGTCTGTCCTATATGGCAAACAACTTGTAGTCTGTACGGGAACTGGAGGAAGAGGAACTTGCAATGTCAGGACTAATGTGTGAAAACACATTCCTTGTCAAGTCATTTGTAGCCAACTGCAAACGGATGTCCTATAGGAGTGTGGAATCTGTTGGAGCCTAATGAACTTGTAGTGTTGCAAGCCAAAGTCGATCAGGACCCAACAACACTTACTTTTGACAGTCATATGCAGGATCGCCCGAGGTTGGTGCAAGGTAAGAGCGCCTAGACAATGCATCCGCCTTGCCATTCCGAAAACCAGGCCTGTAGATGATGACGAAATCAAAACGATCCACTTAGCCTGTCGCCGACTTAGAACTCGAGCCGTTTGAAAATACTCCAAGTTCTTGTGATCCGTAAGAACTTGTACAGGATGCGCAACACCTTCCAAGAAATGCTGCCACTCTTCGAACGAATCCACAATGGCCTTGAGTTCCTTATTATGAATCTCATAATTGATCTCCGCTGAAAGGAACTTACGAGAGTGAAAAGCTACAGAATGAAGAAACTTGTCTTTTCCAACTTGTGATAGGATAAATCCTATTGCAAAATACGAGGCATCTGCTTCAACGAAGAAGGGATGAGAAGGATCAGGAGGTGCTAAAATCGGAGCTGTCGTGAAGGCGTCCTTGAGTGTTGTGAATACATGTTCCGCCTTGTCGGACCAAGAGAACACTCATGTGCACTTGGTGAGTTCCGTGAGTGGAAGTACACGCTTGAAGAAGTCCTGTATAAAACCTTCACCTTGTGCATGTCCATGGAAATGCCTACAGGAGAAACGATGTAGCCCAAGAATTCCACAGTAT
>PUQB01000295.1:81160-196127 GCA_003024785.1 Selaginella tamariscina
ACTTTAACACCCCCATAAATCCATGTGTGAGTATGTGTGTCTTGTGTACGCGTATACACGCGTTATTGAGGGAAGCCATGAGACAAGAGACGTATATAGTGTGTATATACGTGTACATATATACATATGAACACCAACATCCCGTAGATGCAGCTTGTATATACATACATTCGAGTAAACCCACTAATTTTAAAATATCACCAATATGTATATCTGAAGTTACAAAGACTAAAAGTTTGAAAATATATATATAAAATAAAAATCAACAATTTTGAAATTCTGATTCCGACAAACCCAGTATATATATATATATATATATATATATATTTATATTAAAGTCTCAAATGGTGGTGTATACACCACGCGTTAAATGAAATCTAACCTATTTAATCAAAATATATTCTTAAAATCAGAACTATAATATGAGTATTCTGGGGAGAATTACTTAATAATAATAATTTTATAAGTGATTATACAGAAAAGGTTTAAGGGTAAATCAATCCATTCGTTATTTAAATGCCCTTACTTAAAATATAGTATATTATAAATATATTTTGTTTTTGTTATTAAATAGAAATTAAAATTAAAATCCAATTCACACTGTTCAACACCCAACGTATCTTCTCAATCATTTTTCGTTTGAATGAATAAAATATAAAATATAATCTTATAATTATTGAAATATACTTCATATATCTACGTATGTGCATATATCATATTGAATACATGCAAAACACGTATATTTAAACTAACTAACTAAAACTTTGATAAATGATATTCATAGAGCCGAAGGGTGGAGATTACATAAAATCTATTATGTACCTTACAGATTTTGTCCATTACGGCCATTGTGTGTGTGTGTGGTGTGCTCATGGAGCGTGTGCATGTGTATCTTTGTATCGATATGTAATAACATAGTATATATATACTGACTCCTGTTAGATGGTAGGCAAGGTTTTTCTCAACACTTTATATGTTCTCCCTCATTAACACACACACGCGCATCTTTTAATTATTTTGAAACTTTATTTGTTACCACGCACATAAGATCGTATCCTTATCACATGTACATGTACACTATGTATCACATATACAATTAGTAACCATTATTAAAGAAAATTATCGAATGTGAAACTTTAAAAAATAATTTTACTTTTATATATAATATAATACATTGTATTTAGTCCAGTTTATATGTAATTACTTGATCATCTGATCATCATTTTGGGGTTAAAAATTATGAATTTCTTATTTATTATTATTTCATGTTTGCTTTTATACATATACTAATTTTTTTATTAAAAAAATAGAAGTTAAATTAATTTTTTTAATTTTCTCAACTGTTCACGGCGGCCTTATCATTAAATATAAAGTAATATGAAATTTAATATTAATCATTAATATATTTTTATTGTATATTTTATAGTATATATTCTTAGGCTTGCATACAAATAAGAATTTACTAAAACCTCCTTCAAGTAATGATTTATATGATAACGTTTGTGTGTTGTCTACACATGTACACATAAAATTGTGTACGTGTATAGTGAATTGTTTGTAGAAATGTGTGAATATGTACATCCACACGCAATCTAATACATACATATGTATACACGAACGAGACAAATTGGTATGTTCATATATTAAGAATGTCTTTATTATATTAAGGTTTTTTTCTAAATTAATAATTAGATAGAAAAAGAGTAATGAGCAAATAATATACTTAAAGAATTTAAATTAATGGTTAACATAAAAATTTTAAATTTAAATAAATTAATAAGATATAAATGTATCAAATAAAATTTATATATATATATGTATACATATATATGTATACGTGTATAAAATATTGTTTGGTAACTTGTCACCTTCCAAGGTAATGAAGGTCCGGTTACGATGCAATCGATTAATGTGCTCGTGTGTCTAGTGTTTATTGTTAATTGGTGATTGCTTTGTGGATAACCAAAGAGGTGAATCATGTAATTATTATCTTAATTTGAATAAGAAGTTGATTTACATTCCACATCTAATTTATTTAACTTGAATAAGAAGTTGTTTACATTGAACATTTAATTTATTTAACTTGAATAATAAGTTAATTTACATTCAATATTTAATTTATTTGATGCTTTAAGCTTTGAATTATACTAGAGCTTTCAAGAGGTTATTATTTAACAAATTTAAGTTTTTATTTAGACTTTTATGCACACAAATTTAATTTGTATTTTGTATATATTATTTATCACTACTAGGTTGTGGTGAATTACATACTTATTCTATACTTAAACGTTTTTCTTTAATGTAATATATATGTTATTCATAAAGGACATATTATGTAAATTACTTTCGAATTTATTATTACATTATTATTTTATATTTAATTAAACTTATCACATGTAGTTGGTTAACCACAACTTTAAAATTTATCAAAATATATATTATTTAAATACTTTTTTCTTGTTTTTTCTTTAATTTTCTTGATATGTTTCTTACAATATAGAAATAATTCCTTTTATAATATTATATTCTATTACAATTTATATAATTTTCACAATGTTTAGTTTTTTTTCTTTATTTTTAGTGTATATTTTTTTGTTGTAATTTGTGTTGTAATTAGAAATAAGGGAGTGATATAAATATTGATTTGAAAGATAATAAGAAAATGTATTTATTTAAAGAAATTATAACTTAATTATGAAAATTATGCATTTTTAATTTCAACATAATAATGAACTTCACTTTGTGCTGCAACAAGTTTAAACAAATGCGTGAGTGTGAATATAATGGATTTAGTCTTTGTGTCATTTATAAAATGCAGAGTGGTTACAACAATAACACCGTTTGTACTTAACTTGAACCTATATTAACATATGTTATTAATTAAATAAATTTAATTCATATTTATGAAATTGCATATAAGTTCAATTATAGTTTTTAAGAAATATATGTAAGTATAATGAAATAATATATGTATGTATTAATCATTATAAAATCAATTATACAAAGTTGTTTTTTCATATATTTTATTTAATAGTCCCGAAAACATGTACTTTTGACATTGAATAAGTTCTAATGATTAATAAATTCTGAAATAAATAAGTTTTATTAGTTTCAAATATCATTAGGTAAAATATATATAAAAAAATTAATTTTTTACAACTGGTTTTATAATGTTTAATACATATATAAATTTATTTCATTACATTTAAATGTATACTCTCAACATTTCTTGAAAACTATATATTAATTTGTATGGAATTGTATAAATGTAAATTGATTGATTTAATTAATAATATATATTATGGATTTAAGTCAAACATAAATGATATTGTTGTTCTGAACACTCTTAATTCCATAGGTGACAGAAATTTAATATAATTATTCAATTATTTAAATTTATTATAGGATAATGTAAAGTCCATTTTTATGTTGAAATTAAAAATGCATAATCTTTAAAACTAAATTATTCTGATTAATAAGACACTAACTCACATTTCACATAGTTATGTAACAAACCTAGCTGTTGACCGAGAGGCCGCCTTGGCGTGAGGTTGAATATTTAAAGGGATATTCTGAATGTGGGGCTGAATATTCGATGTTAATTGTGGCTTGGTCCTAATAAAAGGTGTCAATCTAGGTGAAGGCGGAGGAGATGGAGTTTGTTGTTGTCCCTGGAACAAAGTTACCCTGTTTTGACATTGAGATCGAACATGTTGTTCCTCAACTTCGAGAGGTGCTCCAAGAACTAGTAAGTCGTCAAAACTTGGAAGCCAATCAACTGTCTAATTGATCTTCCCAGGAGCTTGCCTTTGTCAATCTTGAATCATGTGAAACACATTCCTGGGAGTCAGTTGTTTCTCCACTAGAGAGGATTGTGGATAGACTGACTATTGCATTTGGAGTGATCTCACACCTCGAGCATGTCAGAGACTCGAAGCCGCTTCGTGCTATTGCACAAGAAATCCATGTAACACTCCTTTTGTATTCTCTTTCTTCATGGCAAGTACTTAAGGATCTTTCCAGGCTGAACGCACACGCTTCCAGCTTAAACTTGCCCAGAGCAAGCACCTTCTCCAGATCTTCCAGTCAATTCGAGACGGTCCCAGATTTGAGGAACTAACTGAATCCCAGAAACGAATTGTGGAAGGTAATTAAAAGATAGTAGGCCATGCATTCATTGATTTTCTGATTGCAGCTCAAATCAACAAGGCTATAGTGAATGGTGTTGCTCGAATGATGAAAAGAGGGCTCTCTTCAACGAGTATCAACAGGTATTTATCTTTCAAATTTGTATCTGTATCATTTTCATGCTTGTGTATGCAGGAACTAGTCAAACTGACCAGGAAGTTCAATAACAATCTCCTAGATTCCACAAAGCAATTTGGGAAGCTGGTCACTGACAAGCAAGAGCTTGACGGTTTGCCAGCAACATGTCTGGCGCTTGCTGCAGAAGCAGCAGTTTCAAAGGTACTAATAAACACTTCTGATGAATTTTCTGTGTGTTTCTTAACATTACTTTCAGGGCCACCAATCCGCGACCCGCGCATGGACCTTGGCTGGTCAATATTGATAAAGCAAGCTACCTGAGGGTGATGCGTCACTTAAAGAACAGGGCACTGCGTGAGGAGTTGTATTGGGCGTACAGGACCAAAGCTTCTACTGGGAGTTGAACAACACGCCAGTACTAACACAGATTCTCAAACTCAGGGATTCCCAGGCGAAACTTCTTGGCTACAAGAACCACGCCGAGGTGAGTTAGTAGAGCAAAGCTGTACTAACTCAAAGCTTTATAATTACGACTTGCAGGTCGGGATGCTCTCAAAAATGGCAACGCTGGAGACCGCCCAGGAGCTGCTAGAAAATCTAAGGAGTGGTACATGGGATGGTGCTTTGCAGGGTAAAAGCTAAGGTTTTTTCTGGTGCCAAGCGTTGCAAACCAGAGATTTGTTTTGTAGAGTTTCAGGCCTTGAAGTCGTTAGCAGCGTCTAGTGGCGAGGAGAATATAATGCCATGGGATTTACTCTACTGGACTGAACGGCTACGAGAAGCTAACCTTGGCATAGACGAGGTAACTTACTGGATTTTGTGATTTGGTTATGAATATAAATGCTTTCTTGTAGGAAGAATTGAGGCCATTCCTTGCCTCAAGTGTTGGAAGGTCTTTTTGGGCTTGCAAAGACTTTATTCTCAGTTGAGATTCAAGCGGCCGACGAACTTGCAACAACGACGGTAGGTCATCAACGATTACGTTTCTCTCTAGGCACTAAACAAGGGTTCATTTAGATTTGGAACAAGGATGTGAGGTTTTACAGAGTAAAAGATATGCAAAGTGAGAAAACACTGGCCTACTTTTACTTGGACGCATACTCGAGGCCTTTGGAGAAAGGAAGTGGTGCTTGGGTGAGCACCTTCCTAAAGAGGAGTCAACAACTCGCACCGGATGGTTGCAGTGTTCGGCTGCCGGTTTGTATCATCGTATGCAACCAGACGCCACCCCTAGGAAATGAACCGAGTTTGATGGCATTCGATGAGGTAAAGCCTGTAGAGGAGATATGATATTTACTACTTTTTTTTCAATCTGTAGATGAAGACTTTGTTTCACGAGTTTGGCCACGCTTTACAACACATGCTTACAACACAACAAGTTATATTTGTGGCTGGCATCCAGAATGTGGAAAGAGATGCCTCAGAGCTCCCTTCTCAATTCATGGAGAATTGGTGCTACGACAAGTAAGTGCTTATAGTTTAGCCTATCTAACATACTCACGCTAGCAATCAGGAAAACTTTGTTGAGTTTTGCGATCCATTACAAGACTGGGGAGTTGCTCCCAGAATCACTAGTTGAAAGCTCGCCGCTTCACGAACACTGAGATCGTTGCACATGCTGGAACAGGTTTTGATTGAAGTAGCTGTTTTAGTTAATTACACTTGCCCTGCAGGTTTTACTAGCAACGGTGGATTTGGAGCTACATTCACGCTTTGGAACCGAAGACTCAGCAACAACAATTCACGATGTTTTCGAGAGGCTATCTCAGAAAATACAAATTCCACCTGTTCTGCCAGGAGACCGATATCTTTGCAGCTTCTTACACATTGCCACTGGTAAGTAAAGGGTATTTAGGCGCTCCAGACTCATTGACACATTCTCGGTTACAGAAGCGTATGCAGCTGGGTATTATGGCTACAAGGTATCATGTCTATATTACTAAAACTAACTAACCTAATATTCATTTCTGGCAGTGGGCAGAAGTGCTTTCTGCTGATGCTTTCAGTGCATTTGAGGAAGCCGGGCTTGAAAATGAAGAGGTATTTAACAAAATGTAGAGAATTCATTCCAATCTCTATCTACTTTGGTAGGTTGTTAAGGAGGTGGGATTGCGCTTCCGGAATACTGTCTTAGCACTTGGTGGCGGAAAGGCAGCTCTGGACGTATTCAAAGCATTCCGTGGTAGAGAACCTTCTGTTGTCCATTTGCTTAAACAATATGGTCTGTCTCCTTAGATTTTTTTCTTTCTTTTTTTCCTTCCTTTTTTAATTTATTAATCTGACAGCATATTCTGAATATTCATATTTTAAATAGACTTCTTTTCAATTATGATATTTACATAACTCCCCTTGAAATTTCATAATGCGGATCAACAAAAAAAAAAAAATACATGAGTGGGTGTTACGTAATATATATATAACAAGGATATGCCCAGCTATGTTAATACAACATGTTATCAGTGAGTAAAAACTCATTCTTTTATTAATAACTTAAGTTGGTGGTATAATCAGTATATTTTGTATCTTTTAGTTTTAAAACATATGTTATAATTTAATTTTAAATATTATATTAAATATATTATATAAATTTAGGTATTTTATTTTTAATTTAAGATTTAAATAGATTTTTCTTTTCAAACCTAATTCCACTAATTAAATAAATAAAAAAGTTAAATTTATAAATTTAAAATTTAAACTTAAAATTAACAATAATATCGTGTTGTTTGTGACTTAATTTCTTTCAATCCTAATTGGTTTTACCTTACCGTTATTGCTTTTTATTTTCTTAATCTCTCTTATATTTTTAATCACCAAATAACGTTTTATATGTATGTATGTAATGAATAAGTGGAAATATCTGGATACTCAAGGAATATTCCTATATAAGTTTGGTCAGCTATAGATGGTTATTTATTTTAAATACCAATTTTTTTTTTATAAATATTAGATTCCAAGTCTAATTATTCCTTTGTCTACATTTATTAATAAACATTATGAAATAAAATAATCTAAGGTCAAGTTTAGCTAACTGCAAATTGAATTAGATACAGTTTTACTTATCAAATATATTTCAAGAAATCATAGATAATGCTATAAAATAATCACAGCCAGGAGACATAGTAAATATTTGGTGCAGAAAGCAATATCGTACATTGTATTGTTCAGCATCTATACAGACCGGTATACGCGCGCCACACGCACACGCGCACACACTCACGTATCTCTAAGACTGAAAAAGACGTAAATGTGTAAAATATATCTCTAGGTTCGTTACATCTTTACACCTGAAAATTCTCTAAATTTCTGTACTTTTCACATAGTTTCTATGTATCTTCCAGATTTCTTATGTATTTTGATCTTTCTGCAGTTAAAAAGTGCGAAAAAATGACATGTATAGTTCCGTATTGTGTTCTTGTTCCATTTTCGGATACATATTATATATTTCTATCTTTCTGCAGCTATTAAATCCAAGAAATGCCGATTTAATTCATACATTTTTCTATGTATATTTAGTTTTTAGGCGATTTTGATCCATTTCAAAATCATAAAATTAAAAAAACAAAAAGAGCTTATACATCACAACACAATGATCGTTATTAGATTTTTTATATATTTTGATTTAAGTGACTTTCTCATACACATAATTATTATAAAGTTCTTATTTTCATGTAAGGAGATTTTTCATATATATATACAGACATTACACAAATACTTAAAAGTTCTTATATTTTATGACTTGAAGGTGATTTTACCATTTTGGAGGCTTGGGCCTGGGCTCGAATATTCTAAAATATTCTAGAATATTTAGAATATTCTTTCTGGTCGGCAGTATTGGCCTCAGTCGGCAAAAAATAATTCTAATAAAACTGTTGTATTTCTATGTTATTCTTTTTTATATTAGCTTAATTTATTACTCAATATACATTAGTTAAAGTTTCTTCTTCATCTTAAGTAAAGCTACAGTTCTCGAACCACCAGCTAGGCTTGGACGTGGAGATGTTTGAGTAGGTAATTCTAGTCTAATGTTTTGTGCGAGCTTGTTTGTTGCCAACCTACAGAGTTCGAAACTCTTCTCGGTTCCTTGTTTACAGACGAGCATGTGCGTGTGTGTACATTTTTGTTCTGTATATTTATATTATTTTGTAGGCATATATCATTTTTTCAATGTACTTACGTAAATACCAAGCTTAATGTAGTAATGTAGTGGATGGCATGTTTAGAAAACAATACACACACGTATCCTCGAACTGGGGAACATTTCTGTAGTGGAAACTGCAGCCTACGTCCTACGTCTCGCTCTATTTGTCTAAGTACACGTCTTTCAGCAGAGATGTGATATTAAAGCACTCCCATCTTTTCCTGCTCGACCTATTCTGCGAGATCGATCTCTGAATCTCGTGGTAAATCATAACGAATCACATTAATTATATTAAGTTATAAATCTAGTTTTACTCAGTATAAGTTTTATTAATATAAACAGTAAGCTAAATAATTATATAAAAAAATATAATAAAATTTGCATGATGAAATACCAGAAATAAATCTCCTGCTTTACTTTATGTAAACTTAATTATTACAAATGTAACACTATATTAAAATTATCAGTTTTTTTTTTTTATAATAAATGATTAGATATAAATAATAAAAGCGATCAGACTTACAAGATCAACGTCCGTGACAGTGGCAACTAATATCAAAAACTTACCTATATACAAACAATATAGTTAACAACATGCAGAGAGAGAGAGTTGCCTTCGCTAAAAGCTGCTAAAGTTTCTCTCGCTTAAACTGTGCAATGTCCCCGTGTAGAGACTCACACCCAAGTGATCTGTTCATTGCCATTGAAACCTCTTCTGCGTCCTTCTTTGTCCCTGTGAAGACAATCGTCTTTCCCTTTTTTCCATGCACCTGATAAATTTAATGTGTTTTATTTGTGTATATGTATATCAACATGTCCATACATTGATATTATTTACTTAAAAATCATATGAGCTTTATTTGTGTATATAACAACATGTCCATATATTGATATTATTTACTTAAAATCATAAGAAGTACTTTAAGTTACGTGTGCTTGGAACTTTCAATGTATGAGTGTGTATATATAAAATATATGCCTATGTTTTAGTACGTTAATAATAATACAACTTATAGTGATGACGTCACTGAGAATCTTCGTTTTGCCGGTTTTAGAAGCTTGAACAGCGTATAATTTGGTGCCTTCAGCAAGCTTCTCATCTGCCTCGAATATATGAATGCTGAGCATATTATATATAATCATGCACACATACACACAACACATGTTTTCAACAGATTAACAGTGACAAACACGTACCTTTTGCAAGTTTTACGCTCCTAGTATTTGTTGTCCATGATGGGAATGCAAGTGCTAACGTTTCCCAGTACCAGTTTTTGCACGGCCGATTAAATCCACACCGTTCATTTGCCGGTTCAAACCCTGCCCTCTGTTCTCAGTTCATCACCATTATCAGTTATGTGTCTTTGGAGTTCTATTTGATACATGCAGGAAATACTCTGCTGGACCTTCTGCTTTGATATTGGCACCAACGAGAGAGCGGAGTTTGTTGGTAAGAAGTAGAGAGCGGGAATAATTTATAAGGATATAATCTATCGTACCGATAATGAATATTCAATAGAATCTAAAACAGTATGTGTAGATGTCACAGAAGCGTACGCTCTCGCGTGGTGTAGACATCGCAGTAGGAACACCCGGGAGAATAATCGACTTATTAGAACAGGGTTGCCTAGACTTAAGCAACGTCAAGTCAGTATTGCGTTATGAGCATGTACACGCGACACACATTCACAAGGTTGTTTCGCTCTATTTGCGATGGAAGAAGGAAAACACAGAAGAATCTTGCTTTCCAAAATGATGAAGATAGTTATTGTTGGAAAAGCCAGTCGCCAGAAACGAAGAGTAATACGCAGGAAAAGTAGGTTGTGTGCGCGTTAAGTTATAGTGTTTCAGATGATGATCAAATTGATTACATTAATGCACTTAATCGTGCTCTTCCAAATGACATTCGAGTTGTTGGATGCTTTCCTGTTCCTCATGCAAGGTGCGTGCATGTGTCTGTAGATATTATTAGGTACATCTATTTTGCGTCTATGCATATAATTATTGGGCATAGATGCGTGTAGATGGTACATCTATTTGCGTTTATGCATATAATTATTGGACATAACCTTTGTGTGGGCGCGCTTAACTTTGTACCGTGCAGATTCAGCTGCTATACATGGAATGAAATGACCTGGTTAGGGTTATTGTGGGAAGGGAGCTACTGATGCTTAGAGTCTGGGGTGAATCTACAATTTCATGCTTCTAGAGGTGATTCACTCCTTTCTTCGCTAGATTTTCGTTTTAGATCTGATTTACAAGCGCTCTATTACGTCTCTCTCACACACACATATATGAGAGAGAGAAGATATATACAGACACACACACACGCTTATTATAACGCTCTCGAACCCAAGAATTGTATGTCCATTTCAACATGTATAAATGTATCTCTTTATATGTGTATACATCGATGCATACACACGTAAAGAATTCTCTTCACACACACCTCTTTATGTACATATGTCTTGCATATTTGCTACAGATAACATACGCTTACATGTTTGCATTATAGAAAGTTAAAAGGAAGCGATGTGATGGTACTATCTATTTGAGGCCATCTAATGATTTCTACAAAAATTAAGTTTTCTGACCGCATCCTTTTAATGTGTGTGTGTGTGTGCGCGCGCGTGTTCCTCCAAAATATCTGCTACAGTACTAAATTATATGTCTGCATCGTGTAGTAAGGTTAGAAAACGAAGGAATATGAGAATGTGTATAAGATTAAACATGTGTATAATGTGTCTAAGAAGTAATTTTCATCAAGGTTATACTGTGTGTGTGTTTTCATCATTACATTTTGTAGTGCAATCATAAACAGATACGGATTCAACAGCAAAGGAACTGTGGCAGTAGCAAAAAGACTCGGTAAAACGAAGGATGGCCAAGACAGGTGCTAACCCTAAACTGCTAAAACTTTTCTAATGTCTTATAGGAACAGTGAATTCTTGGTGGAAGGGGTGAATTTGGGGAAGAATAGACATAATGAAGATGCAGCTTCTGGTTACGTCCAGGGCGTGCAGTCTCTTTATCAATATGCAGATTATTTGGTATGTCCTCTTCGTATGTGTTAATCACCATTGCTGCGTTATATATGTGTATAGTTATCTATATACGTTTATGAAATTGATGCATATGTTGTTTAGGATGGTAAATGAATCATTATACATGTACATGTACATTTGTGTAACTTCTGTGTGAATTGTAGGTGATAAACGTTTTCTCACCCTATTCCAACAAAGATGGTGCGCCCTACTTCTTGCATCATGACGACGATTGGGAGGATGATTGTGGCAACATTTTTGTTACTTTGGACTACTCAACTAATTTTCATCTTCTTCAGAATGTCCCAAACTAGCGACTGTGCCAAAACGTCGACAGAAATTGTTTCATCCTGGAACCCTCGCGTTTTTATATTTCACAATTTTTTGGTAAGCTTTCTTCTTAAGTTTGACTTATCTTTTCATGGTCTTTATAGACTTTGGAAGAGTGCGACCATTTAATTGGTTTGGCAAAACCAAATATGAAGCTCTCTCGCGTTATAGATGATACAACAGGGAGAATAAAACTAAGCAAAAATCGTACGAGTACAGGAAGTTTCTTAATGCGTGATGAGGATAAAATTGTTTCAAGCATAGAAGACAAAATTGCCTTGGTTACCTTTGTTCCCAAAGGTAATTTCTTTCACACAGAGATAAGTCATGTGTTTGATTAGCCTCTAACTTGTATGTAATATATAAAATAATTTTCTAACCTCGTAGAGCATGGTGAAACCTTTCAAATTATTCGCTACGAAGTTGGACAGAAATTCGATGGACACCAAGATTATTACAACCTCACTCTTAACAATAATAATGGAGGTCACAGGGTTGCAGCAATGCTAATCTATTTGTAATCGTAAGTGTTGTTTTAACTTCATTTTACTAATCTCTAGATGCAGAACGGATGTAGAAGCTGGTGGAGAAACAGTTTTTCCAAGGGCATTGAATCAAAAATTTAATTTGAGCGATGTGTCAGATTGTGCCAAGGAAGGGATAGTTGTTAAGCCAAAAAAAGGTGACGCTTTGTTGTTTTGGACCATGACACTTGCAGGAGAACCTGATCCATACACTTATCATGGTTTGTCTATCTCGTGATTTAATTTATTTATTTTATTTCTTTTTCCTCCTGCAGGTGGATGCCCTGTCCTAAGAGGAGAAAAATGGGTGGCATCAAAGTTTATACACCAATATAAATATGTTTTATGAGAAGAAAGTTAATTATTGAAAACTACCTAGTAAGTACTGTCTTACTGATGAAATGTATCCATTAAACTTTTTTTTAATGTTATGAGTTGCACAACACTGATATCGAGTCGTCTGTCGAGTCATAGTGTAACCCGGCATGAAAATGGCATTGCTGCTATAAGTGACGATCTCCTCGGAGCACTTCTTAGACAGCATCCAGTCGAGTGGGTAACTTTCCGAGCTTGGTGAGATCACCCCGGTCGTTAGCTACTCCAAGAGCATACAACTGCTCCAGTGCTCTGAGAAGTGTCTCCACTGGTGGAAGACCCATGAACTCTCAAAGTTGACCCCTAGGCTCTTGAGCATCAGCACGTGCTGATGTTGCCCAACTGGGCTGAATCTCCGGCACCGTGTTGTCCTCAAGCTAAACACTTGTTCATCTGGCACATCTGCCTCGCTGCGTAGTAGCGGCCTTCGATATTGGTGCAACCACCAAGGTCTAATTCCTGTCTATCGTCAGAGAAGTCTAGGCAATATTGGTAGCCAGAACCACCTTGCAAGCATCGTCTGGAGCTGGCTTTGCTTGCAAATCAGACGGTAAGTTGGCCAAATGATCAACTCCCTTATCTTGGAACCAAGTCCCGCATCCACTACTTGAGAATCTCTTCGGCCAAGGAACACAAGAACATCCTGAGTTGTAGCACCGTGACAACAGCCGCATTCGGGCCTTGGTGAAGCTGGGTACCGCGATCCTCCGTCAAAATACACGGCAAATTTCTCAACATCAGGGTGGCACTTGAGATGAGCAGCTTCAAGTTGGGCAGAACCGGGTAATGTCCTTCATCAGTTCGAATAGTCTATTCGTGATCCGTCATCTGCACTCCTTGAACCAGATAGAATCCCAGTGCACCTGGGGAATATACCCAACTTCGAGTTTAACGTTCTATCTCCTATGGCTGCCACCATTTTCCCCTTCTCTGTATCATGCTGTAGCTGGCTCTAGGGAGTTGGGCATGGTTATTACTTTGCATACGGAGGTATTGTGTTAACTTTGAAGTAAAGATGTTTCACTGACAATACTCAACCTTAAAATTCGTGTAGTTTCTACTTTTTATTTTGCACAACCGTTTAACCTTACACTTCGTAAAGAACAATTAAAGCATAAACATAATCTGTGTAATGCACTTAGAAACTAAGGGGTTTGGTTTTGTTAGTCTAAATCATTAGGGCTAGATTAAATTTTACTTAGGTAGTTACTCAACTATCAAACTTATTTTCTTAAGAAGTTCCAAGTAAATGGCAAAGATTTTGTGCTAACCCACTTGTCAGTTCCTTAAAATGGGGTGGGGCTCAATTACATAATTATAGTGTAGTGTAATGTCATGAGTTAGAAGGCGCTACACAATGTCCCTTTAGGACATTGTTGAGATATCAACTTTGTGTCCTTACACACTAGCTCTATTGCCCCTTCTTACCTTTTTGGCTGCCTCAACTTCCAATACTAAAGGGAATGTCACAACTAACCATTAGGCCAACACTTAACATTAGCTTTCGTTAAGGTCACATGCTTGACACATAGTTGGGTGCAAGTGCCTAATTAGGAGCGTGGATGTTTGATAGATAGGTTCTCTTACCCATTTACCTAAGGATTCATATGTAAGCCACATTTGTGGCAACATTTGAAACCCTTGGTTTTAAGAGGCTATGATGATAGCTTAAGTCTTGGGAAATAGTGTCACTATATATGTGACACCATGTTGGATGTCACATGGTACTACATTCAAGGCACAATCTTTAGGGTTGTGTCACTAGTTCAATTTCGAGGGGTTGGTGGATCTAGCAAGCACATGCATGTGCTTTAAGTTGGAGTGTTGAGCCTTGGGCATCTTCTCAAGGGAGTTTAGGTCTCTTGGGTCCATCGACTTTAAACCTAATTGACCTAAGGGTATGTGAACATACTCAAAGGTTGAAAGCCTTAGTGAGGGCCTTCATAGATGCACATCCATTGGTGAATGCATGCTTGGGGTTGCCCAACCTTGCCTTTTGAGGTTTACTTCATGTCCGCCAATGGCATACAATCGTGTGGTCACTAAGTACTAGACCTAGGTTTAAGATATGGCTTGGCTACACTTGGATTAGGTTACCCCTTGCTAATCCACAGGGGTTGTACTCTTGAATGAGGGTGATTCCTCATGATGTTGCAATGATGCCTTAGCTTCAGCATGGGGTGTGTATGGCACATGTCTTGTTGGAGGGGTTAGGGCATGAGCTTGTCTATGTCTCTTGGGATAGGATTCTAAGTCCATTAGGGGTACCCACTAGGGTTTTGAGGGTACACTCTAGGGAGACTTAGGTTGAGACCCTAAGTCTCTTGGTTGCTTGGGGGTATTGAAGGGTCGTTAGGGTTATTTTACAAGATTTAATGTTGTTCACTGTTAAAGGTAAAATATTAGGAGCATAGGACGTCCTACTGTAGAGAGAATAAGGGTAGGAAGGTCCGAAGGAAAGGTGGTGAAGGAGGAAAATCCTTACCGAGAGGAAAGGAAAAGAAAAAGGTGAAGGGAAAGGAAAAGGTAAAGGATGACGTGGCGAGGGAAGAGTAGTTAAGGGAAGTTAGGGCAAGGAAGGAGGGGTCTCC
Source organism: Selaginella tamariscina (assembly GCA_003024785.1). Taxonomy (NCBI): domain Eukaryota; kingdom Viridiplantae; phylum Streptophyta; class Lycopodiopsida; order Selaginellales; family Selaginellaceae; genus Selaginella; species Selaginella tamariscina. Next base: position 96,429 of record PUQB01000295.1, read on the forward strand.
ATTTGAAGTTCTAGCAGGGATAAAGGTTCTCTACACTTTGTCTTTTGTATTCATGTAGTAATGAAAGGTGCATATTAGAGAATCTTGTGTGTGTATGTCTACTCTCAATGAATGGATCTAACAAGGCAATAGCCAAAATCCGTTCTTGCCCTTGACTCTGGAGACCAGTCATAGTGGCACTGGGAGAAGTCTGATATATATACAGATATATTGAGAGTTGAGGAAGGAAAGGGTGTAGCCTTTCCTGTACGTTATAAGAAAGGTTTCCTGTCTGTGTGAAGGAAACAGGTTAAATAGGAAAAAGGTGAGGTAGAGAGCCCTTTTCCTGTTTAACAATTGGCGACCACGGAGGGATTTCGCCATTGCAGTGTTAGCATTCATGGAGAAAAGAGGTTAAAAAGATAGAATTCTCATTTTGAAAAAGGCTCGGAAGGTGTAGAGCCTGTATAAAGGAGAAGGAATGAATGGAACCGTGGAGGAACCATCGTCCTGATCCAGCCTTAGCTGAACAAAGGAACCAAAGGCAGGCCAATAGAGTGGCTGCCCAACAGCAACCTGAAACTGATGAAAATAGACGTCAAAATATCCTTGGTAAGATAGTAGAGGATATTGCAGAAACAATACAGAAATCTGAGGCTGATCCAGAGAATTGGAGGCAGTATCAAACAGCTGGTTTAAAGGAAACAGTGAGAGGAGGAGCGCCTGTTCATATACCGAGATTGCAAGGAGAAGGATCTCCTGAGAACTCCCGAAGAGGAAGGGAGGAAGGTGTAAGAGGAAATACAAGAAAAGGGTTATTACAAATATGGCACTTTTCTCGGGAATGTTTGGGGGTACGGTGATGTATCCCACATTCTCTGCAGGAAAGAAGGAAAATCCGAAAAGGCACTTACAACAGTTTGAAGAGGTAGTAAAACTGTATAAGGTGACGGATGCAGAAAGGCTGCTTATATTTCCACATACATTGAAAGGAAATGCCTCTGACTGGTATTATGATTTAGAAAAGGAAGTCAGAGAGGATTATCAGAAGGTTACTGATGCATTTAAGGAATATTTCAGAAAGGAGGAATTGCCGGAGGAACATTTAGAGAAGCTAAGGACTATCCTTTCAGGCAAAACAGAAAAGATAGATGAATATACACACCGTTTTAAGAAACATGAGAAAAAGTGTAAGGCATATGTAAAGATGGATGCCTTATTGCAATGGTATAAGCAAGGGTTGCTAAAACCATATAGAGATCTAGCACACTATCAATGAAAAGGATAGAGAGGATCTCATTAATCAATTAAAAATATATGAGAAGAAGAGAAGGCAGATAGAAAAGATTGCAGAAGGAAAGTTGAAATATATGGAAGAAAGGAAGAATCCTCTGATGAAGAGGAAGAGGAAGCTGATGTAGTAAAAGTTCGAAAATATCCTATAGATGAGAAAGCATTGGCTCAAATGATGAAAACTTTAAAAGGAATGACAGTTAAAGAGGAGTTAAAGGAAAAAGTATGGTGTACTAAATGTAATAATCCTGGTCATACAGTAGAGGAATGTAGACTGCAATTGCCTACATGCCAGATATGCGGAAAGGAAGGACATGTGGCTAGGAACTGTAAACATTTCCTAAATAGAATGTGGCTCGTAAGAGAGAGAAAGGAGGACAGATGAACGTCCACCTCCTAGAAGGTTCCACCTAATAGGAACCGTGGGAATGAGAGGAATGATAATGCTGTTCCTTATGAGAACAGGAATAATATATTATATGGTAGAAGGAATGAGATTCCTTATCAGCATAGGAATACTGGATATTATGACAGAAGGAATGATAATCCTTACGAAATTAGAGAGGAAAGGTATTATGCAGGAAGAAATGGTCCATTAAGGCGTGGCAGAATGATAGACCTTATCCTGAAAGAAATGATAGGCAATATAGAGGAGAGGAAAGACCATATCAAGGTCAAAGAGGCAGAAATGATTCCTATAACAAGGAAATGATAAACAAGGACCACAGGGTAGGAATTTTCCTTCCCAGGTTTGTTATACATGTGGTGAAACAGGACATATCTCTAGGGAATGTCCTAGGCGGAATGTACAACCTCCTACTTCCACCAGAAACAAATGTGCAGCCTACAACACGGCTTATTCAAATAGAGGAGGAAAAGGATGAGTATCCACCCGTGCAAGGGCAGTTATAGCTCTTCAAGAGAAGAAGAAGGAATCCTCTTGTTATGGAGAAGGTGAGGTAGTTACTATTCCTAACAAGAAGGAGAGCTTGTTACAGGAAAATGTAAGCAAGCAGGAGCAGGATTCTGACCAGAAAGGTCAGACTGATAACGAATCAGAAGGTACAGACAAAGGTGATATAGATAAAGGTGAACAAAGTTTTTCATTATTACCATTACATGATAAAACAATGGACTCCATGTATCACCAAGCTATAAATCAGGAGATAAAGATTACGCTTGGACAGTTGATAAAGGTAGCTCCTTATATAAGAAACCAGATATTAAATGCATTAAGTTTAGTTCAGCAAACATCACCTTCACGTGAAGGATATACAGTTTGTAAAATGGAAAGGAAGTACTGTATGAAGGTGATTATGATGGACATGTTCCTTGCATCACAGTATATGTGGGAAGGAATAAGTTAAAGAGAGTATTAATAGATGGAGGTTCAGGTGTGAATTTTATTGAAGAAGGAGAATGTAAAAGATGGGTTTAGGACCTATCCAACCGGCTCCATTTAACCTTAAAATGGCTGATCAACGAAGTGTAAGGCCATTAGGCATTGTGAGAGCAGTCACTATATCCGTTAAAGGACTTAAATACAAAATATCCTTAATTGTCCTACGAATGGAAGGACAGGATGCAACATATACTATGTTGTTAGGACGACCTTGGCTTAAGGTGGCCCAAGCGGTGCAGGATTGGGGCTCAGGAAAAATGACAATAGAACAAGGTGACTTGAAGGTCGATATTTATACTGCTAAGGGATACTTAGCACAGAAGGATCGGCCAGTTGCATTGGAAGGGTATGATTGGGTGCGGGGCTTGGATGATCAGGAGGAAGAGCAAATTTTAAAAACATATCCTGATCTAAAAGCTCTTGCAGAGATTGATTTATATGCCATTCTGAAGGAAAGGAGCATCTTTCAAACAGGAACAGGAACAGAACAATCTGGGCTTGCAGGAAAAATTTTATAAGTCTGTTCCTTATGAAATGAATTTGCAGGAACAACCTGCTGAATATACATATATCTACACGATAATGATCCTTTAGAGCAAGTTAATATAGGTACAGAAATGGAACCTAAGATATTAAATATAGCTCAAGGATTGGATCCGATTTTAGGAATAAAGGATTGATGTTGTTAGCCAAATACAAGGATGTATTTGCATGGTCCTATCAGGATCTTAAAGGAATACCACCAGAGATATGTATGCACACTATTCAATTATTGCCGGGATGCCAACCGGCCAAACAAAGTGCATACAGGATGAATCCTAACTATGCTAAATTGGTGAAAGAGGAAATTGATAAACTGTTGAAGGTTGGCTTTATATATCCTATACAAGGAGCGCAATGGTTGTCACCACTCGTGATCGTCCCTAAAAAGAATGGGAAGCTAAGAGTGTGTGTCAATTATAAAAAGCTAAATGATGTTACAACTAAGGATATCTTTCCTATTCCTTTCACAGAGGAAATGCTGGATAATGTCGCAGGCCATGAAATGTATTCCTTTATGGATGGCTTTTCAGGATATAATCAGGTGATGGTAGCTCCAGCAGATCAACATAAGACGGCTTTTATAAGTCCGTGGGGTGCCTATGCTATAGGGTTATGCCTTTTGGCTTATGTAATGCACCCTTTACGTTTCAAAGAATTATAACGGATACCTTTCGTGAATACCTTTTAGATTTTATGAAAGTCTTTATGGATGACTTTAGTGTGTATAGTACAAAACAGGAACATTACAGTGTTTGGAAAAATGTTTCCAGAAATGCAGACAAAATTCAGTTGCTTTAAATCCAGAAAAATGTAACTTTTTTGTTAAATCAGGAGTCCTTTTAGGACATGTGGTTTGTAAGGAAGGAATATTGGTTGATCAGGACAAGGTTAAGGTTATCCTTAGCCTACAACCACCACAGGATATAAAGGAGTTACGAAGGTTTTTAGGCAATAGGCGGTTTATAAAGCATTATGCTAAACTCGCCCAAACCTTTAACCGACTTGCTTAAGGTGATGTGCCATATGTTTGGACTTCAGAGTGTCAAGAGGCATTTGATAACCTTCGAACGGCTCTTATTAAAGCCCCCATATTGGTTAGTCCCAAGTGGGATCGGGAATTCCATGTACAAGTTGATGCCTCTGATATTGCTATAGGAGCTGTCCTTACGCAAATGCAAGAGGACGGTAAGGATCGTCCTATTTATTATGCTAGTCGCAGGCTCACACCTGCAGAGGTAAATTACACTACTACAGAAAAGGAAGCATTGGGTATGGTATATGCTATCCACAAATTTAGACATTATCTTTTGGCTAATAAAGTAAAACTTTTTGTGGATCATAAGGCTTTATTATATTTACTTAATAAACCTGTACTTACAGGAAGGTTAGCCAGGTGGTTCCTACTTCTGCAGGAATATGATTTTGAAATAATTCATAAACCTGGAAAGCAACACGAACAGGCTGATCATTTAAGTCGTATTAAAACAGGCGAACTTCCTATTCGTACTATGGATGATTTTCCTGATGCAGTTTATTTCGTGGATGTTCCATTAAGGTGGTTAGATCATATTACACAATATCTAGCCACTGGAATAGTACCACTTACTTATAAGACGCCCGATGAAAGGAAGCTCTTTGTCGTGAGGACACGACACTTCTCTCTGGGAGGAAAGCTGTATAAACTGGGGTCCGATGGGGTATTACGAAGGTGTGTGGATCCTTTAGAGGCCCCAGAGGTTCTTAAAGAGGCTCATTCAGGCCTTGCAGGAGGACATTTTGCAGAGGAAATAACAGGAAGGAAAATCCTTCAGGCAGGGTTATGGTGGCCTACTTTATGGAGAGATGTAAATAGATATTGTAAGGCATGTGATAAATGCCAACGTGCACAATTGCCTCCAAAGAAACAAATACAACCTTATAATCCAGTTCTACCACTGGAACCTTTCCAAAAATGGGGAATGGATTTATAGTAGGACCAGTTAATCCTATAAGCTCAAAAAGGAATCAATATATATTGGTTTTAACAGATTATATGACTAAATGGGTAGAGGCAGAGCCTATGAGAAAGGCTGATGCATATAATACAGCGAAGGTTATATATAATACTATAATAGTACGTTATGGTATTCCTAAGGAAATTGTGAGTGATAGAGGAAAGCATTTCGTGAATGAAACAATAGAAATGCTTATGAGGGAGTTTGTGATAAAACATAAGAAGTCTACACCATATTACCCACAAGGTAATGGACAAGCTGAATCTACAAACAAAGTCCTTAAAAACGTTTTAAGGAAGGTGGTTCAGGAAAATAAGAAGGATTGGGATGAAAGGTTACCAGAAGTATTATGGGCCTATAGAACAGCTTATAAGGTGACTACAGGTACGACACCTTTTAAGCTTGCGTATGGATTGGAGGCTATAACTCCGATGGAGTATATTGTGCCGTCCTTGAGAATAGCAATTCAATATAGGATGGGAGAGAAGGAGTCTTTGGAAGCTCGTTTAATAGAGCTAGAGAAGTTAGATGAGAGGAGAATGCATGCCCTGTGGACGATACAGGCGATTCAGAGAAGGCGGAAGGTTTGGCTAGATAGGCGAAGGAAAGGCAAAGAGATAAAGGTAGGTGATCTCGTCCTTTGGTACAGGGGAAAGGTGGATGAAATAGGCCAAAAGTTTAATTTGAACTGGATAGGCCCTTTTCGGGTTAAATCTGTAGAGGAAGAAGGTGTGGTGGATTTGGAAACATTGGAAGGAGAGGCAATAGAAGGAAAGGTTAACCTTAATAAGGTAAGGAAATATCTCGTTGAAGGGAGTAGTATATTTATGTTGAGTTGAAGAGTATATTCTGCTCTCTGAAGTGCACGAAAAACAAGGCAGGAGATCTAGGGTTTGCAGTGAGAGAGAGATGTCGGCAAAGAAGGGTCTTGTGTCTGCGCGAATTGCCGGGAGTTGGTGAATCCTCCTGATGGAGAGAGATTGGGGAAAGTCCAGTTGATGCACACTAAATGGGATTTTCCTGTGAGATGGAGAGGTTCTGCGGAGATAGGTTTGTGGCCATACGCGGAGATTCTAAGAGATGCCGAACCTCATGATGAAGAATGCTTCACCTTAGTGATGCTTCTGGAGAAGGTGGAGAAGCCGGATACAGGATTTGTAGCTTATGCAGAGGAGAGGAAACTCCTTTTCACCGATAGGTTGGTGGAGGAGGTATTTCACCTCCCACATTCGGAAGGAGAGGTAAAGGCCGAGAAGGCACACCTCACAGAGTATTTAAAGGAAGGCAAGCAGTACGTGAGCAAGGTGGGGTTGAAGCTTTCCGACCTGAGGGAGGAAACGCAGTTAGCGATGAATTTTATCGTTAACGCGTTCGAATTTCGGACATCTATATTACAGCATCGAATCCGGTCATGTCTTTATATGACGGATTAAAGGAAAAGAGGCCAGTAGGAGTGGCGAGATATTTGCTGAAAAGGCTGAGGGAGCACCTCTGTGCAATGCAGGAGTTAGAGAAAAAGGGAGAGCCTTCGTCCATGATGGCCTTCACATGGGTACAGATAATCGCGGATTATGTACGCCAATACGGCGAACCGGCGGGGCCGGAGATAGTCGCGCGTATGAAGCAAGTGAGGAGAGAAACGGAGTCACTCAGAAGAAGCAAACCAAGCGCAAGATGGGGGAGACGAAGGGAAAAGGAGTAGATGCTGACCTGCAGGCAGAGGAGGATAAACAGATGGAGAGAACGCCAAAGAGGAAGAAATCAAAGGTCGAGAGATCAACGACCGCGAGGAGGAACACTAGATCGGGCGAAAAAGGTAAGAAGTCAAAGCCAGGAGCACAGGATAACTCCGAGCCGAGAATAGTGGTAGACCTTGACGAGGAGGAAGACGAGCAGTCAGGAGAGATCATACGGGAAGAAGAACCTTCGTTGGAACAGGAGGAAGAGGACGAACCTGGAGAGGACGAGGAACCAAAGGAGGTTGAGAAGGAACGGAGAACAAAAGCCAGGCAGGAGAGTGGAAAACTTCAGTCGGAGCTGGAACCGCAGGTGGGAAAGGAACAGGAGAATATGTAGAACTGTTGCGTGAGAGACGGATGATGATAATCCCGTTGGGAGAAATAGACCCTTATAAGAAGAAGGGATGTGATGAGGGTGAGCCAGCGGTTGGGGAACGGACGACGGAGATCGAGGACAAGCAGAAAGTATCCTCGGATATTCCTCTTCCCGACGGTTACACCCACAACGGTGGATATAACCGATGAGGAAGTAGTGGGAATTGCGAGAGAAGCTGAGGAGATGGCGCGGGGAGCGAAGTTTCCGAGGCATCATTTAATCCGCCGCCCTTTCAGCATTCTCCACGCACACATACAGGTATGTATGGACGAGGGATGTATCGGGGAAGTGGATCGCAGGGTGTGCCAGTGACTGATTTCCGCCTGGAGGAGGAGGAGCCGATTCAGCAGAATCTTGATGGCGGGATGCAGAAGATGCGATTTTCAAAAGACGGAGGGCGTTTGCGCGGAAAGAGGTGCAGGCTACGGAGACGCAGATGCAGTTTGCACAGTGTCTTGCACAGCTCCAGCAGGAAATGGTCGAGCAGATGGATAAAGGGGAAACGAGACACAGGACGCAACGCAGATGCGGCAATCTCTTCAATCACCTCGTAAATTCCGGGTACACGATTAAAGATAGGGCAGACATTCAGCGGCTCATTGTACAAGCAGTTGAGAGCGTGATGGCGCCGAAGATGACGGCACTCCAGGGACTTGTGAGTAAGGGGATTCAGCGACCGATCAAGCAAAGGACTCCAAGCCCGGTTGTGGAGCTTAAACCTCCACAGACTGCACAGGAGCCGATGAATTTATTTCAGAGGCTGGTACGAGCGGGATGAGACGCAGCAGACTGCTACCATTCTGTCTGTAGTGGTGGACGAGTTCCAGCGTCTTCAGGACGAGAACGAGCAGCTTAGGAAGGAGACGCAGGCGTTTCGTCTTCAGGTGGCAATGGTTCAGCAGGAACTGGATAAGGAGAGAGCGGAGTTTCAGAAGTACAAGGATCAGGAGGAGGTGGAATACCAGGAGGATGCGCAGGATGTGTTGCCGTGAGGACACAGCAACAAATAAGGAGGGGGCAGTGTTAAAGGTAAAATATTAGGAGCATAGGACGTCCTACTGTAGAGAGAATAAGGGTAGGAAGGTCCGTAGTAAGCATGGAAGGAAAGGGTGAAGAGGAAAATCCTTACCGAGAGGAAAAGGTAAGGAAAAAAGGAAAAGGAAAAGGTAAAGGATGACGTGGCGAGAGGAAGAGTAGTTAAGGGAAGTTAGGGCAACGAAGGAGGGTCTCCATTTGAAGTTCTAGCAGGAGATACATTTGTATTCATGTTAGTAATGAAAGGTGCATATTAGAGAATCTTGTGTGTGTGTATGTCTACTCTCAATGAATGGATCTAACAAGGCAATAGCCAAAATCCGTTCTTGCCCTTGACTTTGGAGACCAGTCATAGTGGCACTGGGAGAAGTCTGATATATATACAGATATATTGAGAGTTGAGAAAGGAAAGGGTGTAGCCTTTCCTGTACGTTGTATGAAAGGTTTCCTGTCTGTGTGAAGGAAACAGGTTAAATAGGAAAAGGTGAGGCAGAGAGCCCTTTTCCTGTTTAACATTCACTCAGGGAGATGATGTCGGATGACCACTCAACAACCACATGTTGTCACGTGTAGGCCCTTTGAGTCAAAACTTTGACACGATGAATGACTTGCAGCGAGGAAGTTTCTAGCAATTATGATCATCTATACGTTACACCTAGAAGACTATTATGAACAAATGTAAATGATGGTTCATTCCCTGGGGGTTCACTCTCATACTCCATACATGGGCATGACTGTGTATGGCTTGGGGTTGTTTTTAATATATTTCATATGGATACATACAGGGGTGGGAGTGGTCAATTTTTTGTCTAGCCGTACAATTAGGGTCTGGCGACAGATCGAGATGTAATAGTTTCAACTTGCTCAAGATGAGAAATTGAAAATCATGGCTTTGTATGTGTAGCTGTTGAAGCAACCTATGTTGAGATCCGTGTTGTTGTTGTTGCATATGAACTATTGGGACTGACCCTATGTTGAGATCCGTGTTGTTGTTGTTGCATATGAACTATTGGGACTGACAGCTGGGGTGAAATGGGTCTTCCTTGGGCTAGCGAAGCTGGCTATCACTGAGAAACAGGAGCGATACATTTGTCGTGAGAATGAGGATCAATGGGCCTGCATTTTCAAGAGAAAACATAGTTAGTGAGTCTCAAAACATTGTTGGTTCAACTAACAGCTTGGAAGACCCCAAGGAACTCTTCCATGTGGGGCTGCATTCAAAGCTTGCCAATCACAAGCTACTCCACGAGTGGAAAAAGTCTTTCCAGATGAACATGAAGAAGTTGCTTGTTCAGGGTAGGACAAATAGATTCGAGCTTGTTTTATACGACAAAAATGGTGAAGCATGTTTTTAGAATATTTTGTCATGAGTGCAAGGTGAAAGAACTGAAAGACAGTTGCTACAACTTTGTGATAAAGCATTGCATGGGACCAAAACATGAAGATAATATGAAACAAAATAGGGAGCTAGAGCTTCGAGCATCGGGAGAAGTAGAGGTTGACATTGGCTTTGATGAGACCAACACTTTACGAGCTTCTATTCAAGCTGAAAAACAACTCCTCAAAGAGAAAGTTGAGCTAGTGATGGTGAATGTGGTCAAAAAGTTTGAGGCGGAATTTGGGGTGAAGTTCTAGTTGTATGAACAAAGTGTGAGAGATTTTGCTGATAAAAATACCATCTCCTTTGGAATGTGAATATTGTGGGAAGCTACTGCAGCTTTTTGGAAAAGAAGCCTTGAGAACAACTTGGCTTTTCATGTTGCATCAAACAAACATAAGCAAGGTGGTCAGGCTCCCAAAGGACTATCCACCAAACAAAAGGACAAAGGTTGCTGAAAAAAATGAAAAGCCAAGGAACTTACTATCATTGTACAGAAAGGTATGCATTTGTTTTATTTTTTATTATATCATATGCTGCAGAGTTGGAACATCAAACTCTAGCATACAAGGATCAAATGATAGCAATTTCAATAAGTAGTTTTACTTTAAAAAAATAAAGCATTGCTTTTGAATGTGTGAGTGTAGGATGTAATAAGCTTTGCCATGGTTTTTGGCAAAAAACAGAGAAAGTTGAGTTAATTACTTTGCTAAGTGACTTTAGACCTGGACATAAGTGTTATGCTGAGCCACACTACGAGGTTGCCTTCAGGCTTGAAAATGGTTTGGACGTGAGGGTTAAGGGAACGTTCAGGCATAGAGAGTGTACCTGCTCCCTTGTGTCCGGTAGACAGTGTGAGAAATGTTCGTTGATTCCAAAACTTACTGACTTTAGAGGAAGAGCTTATAGGAGTAGACAAACAGAGATAAAAAGAGGTGAACATGGAACTTTTTGGGGCATGAGAAATGATGTGTGGTCGTTAACCTTAAGGAACCTTGCACTATCAACTCGCTGCAAGGGCTTGAGAGAAACGTTGAAGGAGTCAGCCTTGAGAAAAGATGTCAAGAAGTTCTATTGGGACATAGTTGACACTCATGCACTTGGAAAGCTTGAGAGACATGAATCAGTGTGGAACCTCATGGTTGATGTTGCTCAAAACTTGAACCAAGAGAAACATGGGGCTCGTTTTCATGATACAACGAAGCAGATCTATGAAGTGATAAAACTCAAGCAAGCTTTTTGATACAAAGCTGGGATCAACGAAGAGAACTTCAAGTCCTTGGCTGAGATCTATCAACATAAAATGTGGAGTTTGGAGTTGGCACTCGGGACTATTCTTGCTAGTGTAGCTGAGGATGAGACTGCCATAAAGCGTGCTATTCGTTGGGACACAAAACATGATGTTTTGGTTGGCTTTTGCGGGGTGAAGGTAGAGGATCACTTGTGTGAGGAAGTTTGTGTTGTTCTAGTGGGGGAGAATGAAGTTGGCTATGAGAACATCGTTAAAGCTTTCTAAGGGAACATGATAGCTAGATGTGCAAGAGTTTTCATTGTAAATTTGTTGCATGCAAAGCTTCCTATTGGGGATTTTGCACACCTACAACAAGTTTACGGCAATCACTGTTTGGAACCAATGGAAAAAAATTGAACACCTTCATTTGAAACCAGTGCTTGGGCCTTTAGTTGGTCATGCTTTTGATGATGATGCTAGAAGGAGGAAGTGCATGCTCGATGACATGACAAATAACAATAACACATATCAGGTACCTTGGGAAGGTTGGAATATGTTTTCATGTGCAACCACTGGAACAGGGGACACTGGAGTCAAAAACTTGCATGACTAGGACTACATCCACAATGGTAAAAAACTTATAAACCCGATGGATAGAGGTTCAAAGGCACTTTTCTTAGGCGAACATCTCATTCATCTAAATGATGTGTGGATTGTTTTTGAGCATTTTCATGGGCTTTATGGACTTGAAGTTGGAGAGCAACATAGAGGATTGCTTGTAGACAAGTGCAACACTTGCTCAAACAGTTACATCACCATGGGAGTGAAAGGCCTACATGAACTCTTGGAACAGAGATTTACTTGAGCATCATTGCATCTTACATCGACATCTTCCTGTCTCAACTTGTGGGAGAGAGTGAAAGCCGCAGCTAAAGTTTCCTTCTTTTTAAGGTAAGTTTATTATTTATATTATGTTATTTAATATGTTTTTTTAATCATGTTTTGGCGTTTGGGGATTACAAAAGAAAAAAAAGGAATGTTAAAACAAATTTTTTTTAAGTCGAGAGACATATCTGGACATCTAACTATCATGTTCATTTCCTGTTCTTTTGATAAGGCATTTTTGAATAATATTTTGAGTGCGAGCTGACTTGTGGTTTAATGAAAAGGTATTTTCACGACTTTCACAATAACTTGGCCGTGCCTCTTAAAAAAACCAGTTCAGATTCCTGTGAAAACTTTTTCTCCAAAGTCGGTGGGATGGTGTAGTACAAGAGATTGTATGATGGCAAGGACATCCTTGATAGCACTGGAGCTTTGAATCAAGTCATAGGATATGAGGCAATAGGTAACTTATGCTTTGCTAAGGCTCATTCCAAGCAGGAACATATTTGGCATAAGCTTGAAATGAAGAGGATAGGAATCCAGGAGAAGGTGGATCTCGGGGATTATTCAAGTGTTGCAAATGACCAGCAAATTATTGAAGCCTTGCAGGCTGGCCAAAGAGAAGTAGAACAACTTTGCAAAGACGTTGGGATTACTTGCACTTGTAGAGATAGAAGTTGCTGGTTTTAACTCCCTGGAAACATGAAGATTTGCTAAAGGAAATCTCTAAGCTAGAGTCAAGCTGTGTACATGATGAATCAAATGAGTTGCTAGATTGTGAGGATGCAGATGAAAGCAATGAGGCAGAGGATGACGAGCTGGTACACAATAGCAAGTTGAGACACACTTTTGACATGATGTTGGATAACCATGAGGATGAAGAGCATTTTGGTGGCATTGTGAAGTAGAAAGTCATGAGCACCATTGTTGTTGATGGGAAACAAGTGTGTAAGTCCACTCTAGTAAGCCAGCTAAATGGCAACCCATGGCTTTCCAAAGACCGACTTACTCGAGTAAAGAACATCTTGCTAGAGTTCAAACCAGGAAAAGAGCTTAATGCTACAACAACATTGTCTATTGGCTCATATTGTTCTTTGTGGTTTGAGGAGGATATTCCAGAGCAGGAAGTAGAGGAAGAAGACACGAAACTTGACAAAACTTGTCTGGTACATTGGTTGAGTCCTCAGCATGCAAAAGAAAACAGAAAATGCTTGGCGAGACACTCAAGATAGCATTGACATGGAAGACCTGCCTGCATATGCCAAGGAAGGGCATCTAGAATTCAACTTCACTTATTACCAAGAAAGACAAATTGATGGCAAAGGAGTTCTTGGTATTCCTATGACCTTCATGACAATGTGAGAGTAGGAATTGACATGTCATTAATCTTGTGCCATTGACTTATGATACTTCGAAGGAGTTATACTCCATGGGCTAGAGTACTCGTCAAAAGCTTGATAAGTTTATTTATCAACATAAGGTTAGGAATTAAAATTAATAAAATTATTATGTAAAAATATTGTTTGGGGTTATAATTTAAAAAATTAGTTTTTACATATTTGTAAGTTTTAGGGTGTGTAAAATTTTGACATTTACGTATACTTTGGGGGCTAAAATAGAGTTGGTGTAAGCACATGATGTAACTATATATACAAAAGTGAACCCCCTGAGGGTTCATCCCACCGTAATGTCTAATGTGGAACTTTAGCTAGTTGGGTAGCAATCATCTCATTATTGGTTGTCTTTGTTATTTCATCATGAATTGTTGAGCTTGCACATTCTTAATAATATTCTCTGTGTCTCCATGCACTAATGTGTTTGTCAATATGACCTCCTTAGTGCTAGTCTATCTACCTAATTAATACCAAGCATGAACTCTTCTTCTTCTTGCATAGGTAAGGTGGCTAGACACTAGTCAAGTGCAAGGTTTCTTTTTGCCTTCTAATCATTTCTTGACAAAAGTACTATGTCAAGGGTTGTGTACAATTTATTTGCATAGAGTCAATATTGCTAACCTTTTTTCCTTGGGTGAGTGAAGGCACGATAAATCCCTCCAAATTATAATATGCCTTTCCATCTCATCAACCAACCCTAGAGTTTGAGGTTTGGAAACTACATTCTAGTGGGCGAGATAAACCTTGTAAACCACTAACCTCCTCATCCCGCTTGTCAAGACCCATTGTCATAGTGATGATGTCTTTAGTGGTGTTGGTGCTGAGGTCCTACATGAACTTTGTCATTTTGACATGTGGTACAACTAATTCATCATACCCTTCTCTTACCTTGTGAGGTTAATAACAATCTTTGTTCTTGATTATTATGTTGCCTTTGTAAAATTATTGCAAATTGGTCTTAAAATTATCAAGTTATATTGTTTACCTTGACCCATGTTTGAACTAAAGGCTACTTTAGTCCTTAAAAATTTATTTTCTATATAAAATATATATGATTAAAATTGTCTTATTTTACACTCATATGAAATTGTTGCAACATCATATGCCAAATCTACTACAGCTTTTTTTCAATTGCCGCCACCATGGACTTTCTCACTGACCTCCCATTATCACATGGGTTTTGATATTATGTTGGTTGTGGTGAATAGGTCTTCAAATATGACACATTTTCTTCCATGCAACAAGACCATCATAGGCTCAGGAGTGGCAGATTTGGTGTACCATGAAATTTGCAAGGTCTTCCAAATGAAGTCATTAATGACAAAGGTCCATAGTTTATCTCTGGGTTATGGCAACAATTCCTCACATGCCTCTACATCAATGAGGAAGCTGTCTACTACTCCTCATTCACATACAGATGTGAACACATCCATTCAAACTCTAGAATAGTACCTCCAATGTTTCATCTCTTATCAACAGGACGATTGGGTTGGTCTTCTCTTCCCTATCGAATTTGTGTACAACAGCTCCTAGCACTCTTCCTCTAGACCTCCTTATTTTAGGTATTGATTGGGACTCATCCATGTTGGTGTATGAACTTTTGGTGGTTCTAACCATCAACAATGCTACAGAAGAGTGCCTTCGATAGATTCGAGCCATTCAAAAGGATGTTAGTCACTTGACATGCACCCAAGAGTCCCACTACCATGCTGCCTATCACTCCCACATTGCTACATTGATCTACCAACATGGCGATCAAGTTTGGCTTCTCTACCACCATTAGCCATCCATCTAAATTTGGCTATTAGTGTTGGGTCCATTTCTAGTGCTTCAACACTTGTCCAAGGTTACATATCATCTAAAATGCTCTAGTTGCATTCAGTTTTTCATCTGTCACTACTCAAACCTTATTATCCTTTTGAAGATTCAGCTCAAACTGTTCTACCACTTTACTCTTGTAAGAGAACAAGAATTTAAAATTGTTGTTGTCTTGGATTTTAAGTTTTACCATGGCCAACTTCACTACCTCATCAACCTAGTTGTCAACTAGGTTGGATATATTTTGAATGACCGCACTTGGAAACCAATCTCAAATCTCACTCATGCTTTGGTTGCTACATACCACCGTTGCTCTCCAACCCTTCGGATCTCTGACAATCTTCATCCCTTTGAACCTCCAAGTGATCTTTAGGGACAACCTCGAATTTCCTAGATAGATTGTGGACTTCATCATGTCCATTTGGCAAGGCTACTTGTATATAAGCTAGGCTTTTGCTAAAACTCAACAGAAGCAATCACCACTAGTCATCGTTGATTTTCTTTAATTAAAATCTTTTTTTTCTTCAATTTTTTTTTTTCCAAATCTGGTTGCTCTACCAATGACTTGATAGCTTAAATTGCAAAATGGTGGAATACAAGCCACTAGCTAGAAATCTATTGAGAGAACGCTACAGTAATCCATTGTTAGGAGCAACCAAACTAGTGTATGTTTTAAGGCAAGATATGGCACGGATTGCAAGATGAATTATCAATATAAATTGGTTGGGATGACTCAAGAGAGAGAATCTATTTGAAGCTAAAAACCCCTTGCAACTAATCATCTTCCTACTTAAATAGTGGCTTGAACTATCCATGTGTCATCCTCCCCTTGGCCTTCACATGGCACCTCCTCATTAGATTGTCTTCATGATGAACATGTCCCTTGAGGTGGTTGGTTAGATTAGCCCATGTGATATGTTGACACATGGTCAACAATTTGTTAGCCTACCACATTGCATACCAACTTGCTAGTGTCATGGCTGCAGCGTAATTGTTGCTACTGCCCTAGTCTTGGACAACTATGGTTATCACCTAGCTTGTCATCTACCGAGGCATTGAAGGCTGAGGCTACGATGCGGTCGATTAGTGTGCCCCTATGCCCAATGTTCATTGCTAGTTGGTGATCGCTTTGTTAACAACCAAGGAGGTGAATCATGTAATTGTTACCCTAACATGAATAGGAAGTTGGTTTACATTCAACAATATCTAATTTGTTTTGTGCATAGTACCATAACTTCCAAGCTACATGAGATTAGATGATCACAAATTAGAGGTTATTATTCACAAATTCAAGTTTTTATTCAGGATCCTACACACAAAATTTAATTTGGTTGTTTGTCACTACTAGGTTGTGGTTGAACTACATGCATAATGTTTTTCATTAATGTAATATATATGTTATTCATAACGACATGTCATGTGAATTACTTTCAAATTTATCATCATATTATAGTAATATACATTGAAGTCTTTAAGTCAAAATTATATCTAATTAAAACTGTCACATGTGGTTGGTGGACCACAATTGGGAATTGACCTTTAAATTTATCAAAATACTCCATATAATTCTTACAATATATAAATAATTCCTTTCATAACATTATATTCTATTGCAATTCATTATAATTTCTCACAATGATTAGTTTTTTTCTTTATTTATAGTGTGTATATTTTTAGTTATAATTTGTGTTGTAATTAAAAATAAAGGGAATGATATGGATATTGATTTGAAAAGATAATAATTTGAAGGAATTGTAGCTTGGCTATAACATTGTGCATTTTTAATTTCAACATGACAATGGACTTTATATTGCAAAAAGTTTAAATAAATGCATAGATGGATTTAATCTTCGTGTCATTTATAAAATGAGGAGTGCTTGCAACAATAACCCATTTGTGCTTAACTTGAACCTATAATAATATATGTTACTAATTAAATAAACTCAATTTATATTTATGAAATTGCATATAAGTTAAATTATAGTTTTTAAAAAATGCATAATTCCTTAAAAATACATTTAAGTGTAATGATATATATATATATATATATATATATATATATATATGTATGTATGTATGTATAGTTTTTACTATAACTCCTCTTTACTTTGGACGTTGACTGTTGTTATCTACTGTATTATATTGATGTCAAGCCACGATCCAAGAACCAAGAAGATAGCAGAATTTTGAGAACAATGAGGCTTGACTCAGGAGCCGGACAAGGAGCAGGATAAGAACTGGAGCAGGATAGCGGGGCAAGGAACATAATAGGAACCGGAACAGGATAGCATGACAAGGAGTAGGATAGGAACCGGAACAGGATAGCAGGACAAGGAGCATGATAGAAAATGGAGCAGAATAGCAGGACAAGAAGCTAGATAGGAATCGGAACAGGATAGCATGACAAGGAGCAGGATAGGAAATGGAGCAAGATAACAGGATAAGGAGCTATAGGAACCGGAGCGGATAACAGGACTAGGGAGCATGGCAGGAACTGGAGCAGGATAGCAGGACAAGAACTAGGAACTCAGGAGCAAGACCAGGCGCAGGACAGGATCCAGGAGCAAGACAGGAATGGGATAGGATCCGGGAGCAAGACAGGAAGGCACAGGACAGGATCCAGGAGCAAGACAGGAACAGGATAGGATCCAGGAGCAAGACAGGAAGGCACAGGACAGGATCCAAGAACAAAACAGGAATAGGACAAGATCTGGAAGCAAGACAGGATCAGGAGCGAGACAAGGAGAGAACAAGAAGCAAGGAGCAAGACAAGAATAAGACAAGACAAGATTGATCGTAGTAAGACTGGTGTTGATAGTAACTGATTGTACAACAATTAGGTCGGAGCTTTTATGCTCACAACTCCAAGAGCTAATCTAGGCATGAGTGCTAAAAGTGGTTACCTGCATTAAAAGTGGTTGCATGCATGCAGAGGCTAAGATGAGTCCACATGTCCCTTATCCTCTAAGCATATCCTGTAGGAATATCCTATAGGAATATCATGCAACCCGTATCCTGTATCCGGAATCCTGTATCATGTATCGGGTTGTGACAGCACCTCCTCCCTAAAGACGAGTTCCACAAGTCTTGGGACTTGGTTTAACAGGATAATGCCGATAAATGGCAGCAACCTTGGAAAAAGTATGGAATAAGTTGGATGTAGGTTCCTAAGTGCGATCAGTAGTAAATAACCTTTCCAATTCACCAAGTATTGAAGTTGGCGGCGATGAAGACGAGAATCAAGGATGGCTGCAACTTCGTACTTAGGTTCATTGTCAATGACCATAGAGGGGGAGGAGAAGAAGCACGACCGGGAAGAAAAGAAGGATGATACGGCTCCAACAAGGAGGTGTGAAACACAGGATGAAGTTTCACCGTAGATGGTAACTCGAGTCGGAAAGCTACAGGATTGACCTCTACCACAATCCTGTAAGGGCCCAATCTTTGAAAATCCAACTTAGAAGAAGGCATGTTGGTGCGAATATGTCGACGAAGAAGCCACACGAGGTCACCAACCTTGTATGCAGGTGCTGGCTAACGGTGAGTATCAGCATGACGCTTGTATCGTTCCTGTGCTTGCTGAAGATGAACTCGGAGATCCTCTTGTACCTGACGAAGATGCTGGAGATGATCCTGTACTGTAGGAGCGGAAGAAAGAGAAGCAGGAGGAGTAACCTGTAATGCTGATGAACTGACAAAAGTGAATCAGGAGTGGAAAGAACTTGCGGATGTGCTGAGAAACTGACATAAGGTGAATCCTGTTGAGGAGAAATCTTCAACACTAATACAGGATTGAAAAAACCCTGTACAGGAAACCATGAACTAAGGAGAGCTTGAGAATGTGTTGACGAACTGACAGAAGGTGGATCCTATTGAGGAGGAACCTTTGGAAACAGCGAACTGAGGAGAGCCTGAGAATGTGATGAGGAATTAACATGAGGTGGATCTTGTCGAGGAGGAACCTTCGAAAACTGTGAACTGAGGAGAGCCTGAGAATGTGCTGAGGAACTGACAGGAGGTGGATCCTGTCGAGGAGGAGTCTTCAACACTGATACAGGATTGGAAGAACCCTATACAGGAAATCGCGAACTGAGGAGAGCCTGAGAATGTGTTGACAAACTGATAGGAGGTGGATCCTGTCGAGGAGGAGTCTTCAACACTAATACAGGATTGGAAGAACCATGTACAGGAAATCGCGAACTGAGGAGAGCATGAGAATGTGTTGACAAACTAACAGGAGGTGGATCCTGTCGAGGAGGAGTCTTCAACACTAATATAGGATTGGAAGAACCCTGTATAGGAAATCGCAAACTGAGGAGAGCCTGAGAATGTGTTGACAAACTGACAGGAGGTGGATCCTGTCGAGGAGGAGTCTTCAACACTGATACAGGATTGGAAGAACCCTATATAGGAATCGTGAACTTACAGGAGTGGAGAGAGCCTATGGATGTGCTGAGGAACTGACATGAGGTGTTTCTTGTTAAGGAGGAATCTTCAACTCTAATACAGGAACATGCATGGTCAATCCTGAAGCTTGTATTGCCTTAAACATTAAGGACGTATCCTGCACGCAGGAAGGTACAAGATTGATCTTGGCTGTCGGAGAGGAAAACGTGAGTGTTCTAAACCTTCAGTCGATCTAAGGATTTACAACTACGAACCATGGCATGCCCAAAACGATGGGAGTCGACCGAGTCTTGATCAAGTGGAAGGAAGTTGAATAGTTAAACGCGCTGTGACTGCAAGAGAAAGGTGTGGTAACATGAGTAACTACACCTGAAGCAATTAGACGACCATCGGCCACCTCTACAGGAACTACACGCTTCAACTTCACCACCGGAATGCCATGCTGAGTTGCAAATGTGTCATCCATGAAGCATGCATTTGCACAAGTGTCTAATAGGGCAAACTCCTTAAGCTCTCGATCGTTGAGGTGAATGTGTACAGGAAACTTGAGTGATGAAATGGTATGAGCAACACCAATGGAGCCTGCACCGTCGTCCAACTTCGCGGCTCCTAAACGAAGTGGACAATGAACTTTAGCTTCAACTTCACACGTCTTAACTTCCTAGCTTTAGCAAGGACATTCTGCCACCTTGTGTCCTGCTTCACCACAATACAAGCATAAGTTCTCACTGCGACGGCATTGCTTTTCTGCAGTGAAAGTGGACCACGCTTGTATTTTCAACTTCCATAGGGACTACTCCAGAAGGTGTCACAGGAACATGTGCTACATCTGCATGATTGACTTGCAGGAACTACTGACGGGATCTTTCCCGACGACGCTCAAATAAATGATTGTCGCAGCGAACGGCTTGTTGCATGATCTCCATTAATGTTTGAGCATCCGGTAACGTAAGGAGAAGGTCCTTCACATCATCCCTCAACCCCAAACGGAAGTGTTTGATCAATGCAGTCTCATCCCATGGAATGTTCATGCAAAGTTGCTGAAATGCGGATGCATAGACGGAAACTGGTCGGGATCCTTGTGTGAGCTTGCGTAACTTTGTGCATGAGGAATGGTACTTATCAGGATCTCCAAAATAGGCTTCAAAGGCAGCCACAAATCCTTCAAAGTTTTCCATCAATGAGTCGTCACACTCCAATAAAGGCGCAACCCAAGCCCGTGGAGATCCAACCACTAAGGATGCCAAAAGGCAACCTTTTGTGCATCAGTCGAGTAGCGGCGTGGTTGCATGCGGATCAAGAGCCGGATCTAATTCAGGAAACCTTGAAAATCGGCACGATTGCCATTGAACTTTTCTGACATGCTGATCTTCAGCTTTAAAGAAAAGTTCGATGGAGAGAAAACCACAGATGCTTGAGAGAGAGCCTGTGCAGTAGCCTTGGAAGATGCATCAGCAGCTGCATGCATTGCATTAGTGAAATTTTGACAGATCTGTGACCACTTGGTGCAAAGTGGCCAGCTCATGAAGTAACATTTGGTGCTCGCGTTGAAAGTGCTCAAAATCCGCCATGATTTATAAAAGAAAAGTAGAAAAACAAAGGAAAAGAATCAAGGGAAAAAAAAAAGTAGCTAAGAAACGGAGAGCTATAAAAGGAGTTACTATCAAATTGTCAAGCCACGATCCAAGAACCAAGAAGATAGTAGGATTTTTGAGAACAAGGAGGCTTGACTTAGAAGCCGGACAAGGAGTAGGATAAGAACTGGAGCAGGATAGCGGGGCAAGGAATAGGATAGGAACCGAAGCAGGATAGTAGGACAAGGAGCAGGATAGGAAATGGAGCAAGATAGCAGGACAAGAAGTAGGATAGGAACTGGAGCAGGATAGCAGGACAAGGAGCAGGATAGGAAATGGAGCAGAATAGCAGGACAAGGAGCTGGATAGGAATCAGAGCAAGATAGCAGGACAAGGAGCAGGATAGGAAATGGAATAGGATAGCAGGACAAGGAGCTGAATAGGAACCGGAGCGGATAGCAGGACTAGGGAGCAGGACAAGAACTAGAGCAGGATAGCTGGACAGGGAGCAGGATAGGAACTAGGAACTCAGGAGCAAGACCAGGCGTAGGACAGGATCCAGGAGCAAGACAGGAACGGGATAGGATCCGGGAGCAAGATAGGAAGGCGTAGGACAGGATCCAGGAACAAAACAGGAACAGACAGGATCCGGAAGCAAGACAGAGTAGGACAGGATCCAGGAGCGAGACAAGGAAAGAACAAGAAGCAGGGAGCAAGACAAGATTGATCGTAGTAAGACTGATGTTGATAGTAACTGATTGTACAACAATTAAGTCGGAGCTTTTATGCTCACAATTCTAAGAGCTAATCTAGGCATGAGTGCTAAAAGTGGTTGCATGTATCTAAAAGTGGCTACATGCATGCAAAGGCTAAGATGAGTCCATATGTCCCTTATCCTCTAAGCATATCCTGTGGCATATCCTGTAGGAATATACTATAGGAATATCTTACAACCCATATCCTGTATCCGGAATCCTGTATCTTGTATCGGGTCGTGACAGGAAACATGCTTGCTTAGTGCACTTGGGTATTTGGTGATGGTTCGGACATGTGTTATTAGGTATTTAATGAAAAATTTAATCTAAGTTAGAACTTACCTTCTAAAAAACTCACCCACAAATTTGACATCCCAATTAGGTTTTTCGGTTAGTGTAAATGAGTTCGGCATGTTAAATAGGGTTAGGAACACCCCTAAGGTTGACCTATCCCTAGGGTTGACCTAACCCTAGGGTTGCCCTAACCAATGTCCTAAGTTAGGGTTTAGGGGTAGGAGTTAGTTAGATCAAAACTCGTCTCGTTTAATTAAGGGGTTCCGCACATAAATAAGGTAATATGTAGGAGAGTTCTTGGGTTCCTAACAAAAGCTTGTTATTGCAAGTTCTAGTTTGTGTTGTCAAGGCACAACTCTTTTGTTGTGCTGTTTTAACTTCCAAACAATAAGGGTACGTCTCACCTTCAGGATAGCCTACCTTTAATGTTGGCGAATCCATACTTGGGAGGTCTTGTCGGATTGCACATTCTAAGAGTAAGAGGTTAAGGCTTGTCTCTAGCCTCCTTATCCACGTCAAGCTAAGAACAATACTCACAACTAAGTAGGGCACATTCATGTTCTTGTCCAATTGTGGGCATGAATCTTGGATGATAGGTTTTCCTTACCGAGTTCATGAGGGATCATAGAGGGGTTCTATAGTTGGCATTGGAGAACCACATTCATGGCACCTGGTGCAACTCTTGAATCTAAGAGGCTATGGCATGATAACCCACATCTGGGAAACAATGTCACATGAAGATGTAACACTAGACTAAATGCACATAGTACAATGCCTAAGGCACACCTTTTGGGGTTGTCTCATGGGGTTAAATGTTGAGGGGTTGGATACTTTAGTAAGTGGCTATACTTTGCTCACATTAGGGTGCTAAACCTTGGGCCTCAACTCAAGGGAGGTTAGGTCTCATAACTAGGTGTGTTATTACACTTGGCTAGGGGGGACGTTCTCCTTGAAATCTAGGGGTTGAACAACCTAGACTCATTAGTAAGAGCCCTTTTGTGAGGCACTTGTAAGGTTATGTACTTAGGATTATCCAAACTTAGTTTTAGGAGAGTTTGCTTAGTAGAACACCATTTTGCCTAAGTGTTACTTGTGCCCTCACTAAATACTAGCCCTAGGACTAAGGTATAACTTAACCACTCAAACCCTTAGGGTCCAGTTGTGGTTTAGGGAACCCCTTGTCACCCTAAGGGGTAGTACTCCTCAATGAGGGTAATTCCTTAAGGGGTAATTCATAATGCCTTGGCTCTATCACGGGGGTATGTGCTAACATGTCTTCTTACCAAGGGTTGGGCATGAGTTTGTCTAGGTCTTTTTGGGGCAGAATCCTAAAGTCTACTCGGGTTATCCTTTAAGGTTTAGAGGATAGTGATTCTAGGGGACTTAGGTAGGACCCTAAGTCTAGTGCCTATTTTGGCATCTGCGTTAGGGTCTAAGGGTTATCTTGAAAACTTGGTGTTGCTCACATGACCACGTATTGATATGTGTTTACCCCTTCGGATTAAAACTCTGACAGTATGTATGTATGTATATTTAATCATCACAAAATCAGTTATATAAAGTTGTTTTCTCGTATATTTTATTTAGTAGTTCCGAAAACCTATAAGTTTCAACATCTAATAGGTTCTAACAACTAATAGATTTTGAAATAAATAAGTTTCAGAAACTAAAGGTTTTTGAAAACTAGTAGGTTTCAAAAAGCATTAGGTAGAGTATATGAAAAAAACAATTTTGTACAATTGGTTTTGTAATGTTTAATACATATATATATATTTATTTTCATTACATTTAAATCTATACTTCAAGAGCTATGCATTTCTTGAAAACTATAATTTAACTTGTATGGAATCATATAAATATAAACTGAGTTTGTTTAATTAATAATATATATGACTATGGATTCAAGTCAAACATAAATGGTATTGTTGGTCTAAGCACTCTTGATTCTATAAATGATAGAAATTAAATGCAATTATCTAGTTATTTAAACTTGTTATAGCATAATGTAAAGTCCATTGCCATGTTGCAATTAAGAATGCATAATTTGGAAACCAATTATTTCTTGTCACCTTTTGAATTAATATTCATATCCATGATGCACTAAGAAGTAAAGCACACCATTAACATAAATCACATTGAGTCTCATTGAAAGGAGGCTTGAGCTTGGAGGGCCTAGGCTTAGAATATTCACAAATTCTAGATTATGTGACCAACAATCTTAGTCGGTAGGTTCAAATTGTTGAAACTTAAGTAATAATCGAGTCAATTGATTTCATATTCTAAAATGCAAATTGAAACGTTTTTTTTTGTTAAAAATCGCATGAGTTTGAAAACATTTGAAACTCATGTCTACCTCTTGTGTTGTAGCATTTGAAAAATTCTTGATTCACCACTGTGGCTTGGAGGTGAGGTGGCTCAATCTGCACTAGCTGAGGTGTGATGTTCTTGTCGAGCTTCTCAAGTGCAAATTGTGCGAGTTTCTTATTTTTTTTCCATTCCCATAATATTCCTCCAAGATTAGCAACTGCAACTAGGGAGGAACCTATACCAGCCTATGTCCCAACAAAATCACCAAGTCTGCTTAGATGCTCAATAATTAACTGCATTAGTCAAATGCTCTTTTGGTTGGATAGAGAGCCTACAGAAAATAAAGCCATTAGTTTTTTAAACCAAGAAAATCCAGATGCTTGGAATAAGTAGACAAGAAGCTTTTTCTAAAGGAAAACGATGAGAGTATTAGTAGGCTAGATGGTTAAGGAACACTTACCTTCATGTGATTAGGATCCCACACGCCCTAGTACATGTTGTATGTTGCAGCAGTTGGAGATCAACTTCTTTGGTTGTTTCAACAACTCTAACAATGCCCGTCATTGTATCAAACAACACAATAGCATGTTTGACGCCATGTGCATACCTACAAATTGTATTGCCTCATCAAATTTAAATGGGTTAGAAGATCACATCCCTATTGTAGTTGGGAAACCTTGAGTGAGTGTTACTATGTGCTACTTGTCAACTTCGGCTCTCAACTTTGTGTACATCTCTGGAAAGTTGCCTATATGATTTGCAAAAAATGCCCTACACATAATATCTTCAATGTTGCAAATAGCACAATCATATGCACCTTGGGTTGTAGCTAATGTTAGAATATAGAACAAGAGGTTGTCCTTAATGTCAATACTTGTGGTTGGGGGTTGGATATCACCTAGAATGAACGTAGCTGCTTCTCCTGTAGGCCTAGAAGTGCTTGCGGAAGGGTCAGGTCTTCTCCTTGTAGGTTATGTGAACTCTGCCTTTTGTTCTTCGACTTTATTATGAGATCCACCTCTTCCAGCTGCCATATAACCTCTGGAAGATCTTTTGCATGCTCATTGTACAAGTCTTGTTCCCATGCCGACGTCTCCCCTTGAGGAAAATCCAGCTAGAAAGGTGCAATTGTTCTCTTGAACTTGGTCAATGCACTATGTAACTTGGACTACATATGAGGCTAGCTTCTATGGTTCATCCACATCTTCATATTTGAGGATGGAGGCACACTTTTTGCCACTGAGTACCTACATACACCACATATGTTAAAGTCAACTCAATCTAAAGAAGAATCTATATGTTACCTCCATATCATCCTCCAAGTTGTCTCATCAACCTTCAAGAACTCGGTTGGCTCCATAGAGAAGCTGAACTTCACATAGTTGTGGAAGCTAGAGAACATCTAAGTTTTACATTGTGCACGCATATCATCAAACCATGTCCTGAAGTTTGCCTCATCAACCGCCCATTCTTGGTATGCTATCTTGCTGTTGACCATATCAATGTCTTGTCCTTGCACTACACTGTAGTATAAATTAATTGTAAACCACTTCAACCACACTTTGTTCTACATCCCCGGTAGGCCTAAAGTTTGCTGCTCTGACTTGATGTCTATATGGCCCAGTTTAGCCAAGTAGACAAGGCACATATCCTCAGGGATTTTGGCTCTCAACAATGCGTAAAGCTTCTCCTTCAAAATCTATGTCACTTTGTTGAGCCATTCCTCACCCAGCACTAGGTCAATAATTGCTAGAAACTTCATCATTCTTTTGTTGTGCTTCTCGTACAACCATTGTTTGAGGGTTTCCTCTATATGTGAGTTCCCCTTAGCCGCTACAACAGCTCTGCCAAGTCATCCTCAATTTCACCCTACAACAACACGCACATTAGGAAAGTCAACTAGCAAATCCGGCACTGACCTCAAACATTATCTTGGCTAATATCAAACCTTGCACTAACCTCAAGCTGCAGTTTCATTCTAATTTTGGATGTCAAGTCTATCCTTTGGTTGACGGTGGTTTGACCCTCGTCAAACAAGCATGCATGAACGAGCAGCAGTTTGGAAGGGAGGCTTAATGGTGGAGCAGGGGACGTACAGTGGGTACGAATTGACACCAATAGCTATTAGGCAGCACATACAATAGGATAGATTCGATCGTTCAGATTAACCACCAAGGTACTAAGGATAGCACATGTGAGGGAATATGATAAGACCTTGTCATATGGCGGCGATTGAGTGGGGGAATGCGATCTGGCCTACATCCTAGTACCACCCACTATATAAGTAGGAAGGTAAGTAGTGAGTAGGGGTCCTTCTAATCCATCTTCTTAGATGTGCTTTGTTCCAGGCATCTATGGGGAAGGGGCCACCTTATACTTCTAAGAGGCAATATATCTCTCTTCTGTCTACCATTGCCTACCTCCCCAAACCTCCTTTCTTCCTCTCCTCTTCATGCTCCCTCCTTGGACTGAACCTCGCACCACCATGAGGGGAGCTTTAGTCCATCGATACACGGACCCTTGCAGCGTTTGGGTACAAGGGCCACCACTACACCTTCATGTACATCACAATGTAACAGCTGGACACCCAACATGGAACCTTGGAATTGGGTGTTGGCAACAGCGTCTTGACGACCACCAAGACTACCTAAGTTACCCTACATCTGGCATGCGGAGTCCCCAATGACCATTTGTGACGACCACAAAGGGATAATTATGTGGATGGAGTTCACCGTAACAAGTAAAGTTGCTGCCCAAAGAAGAGATCAAAAGAGCCAAGATTAACTCATTCAAACAATTGAAGATCAGTGAATACCAACTGGCTAGGAGGATGCATCTCGCTAGTTGGGAGAGGCCAACGAAGGGTAGAGAGGTACCCCAAATGCCACAATTGGCCCCAACCTCTCCTACCTGAGTTCACAATGTAGATACCACATGGTCAATCTCACGAGAAGTGGAGGACTAGCACGACACCATTGAAATTGGTGGCAAGCCACAAATGAGGAAGAAAGGTATGAAGAATCCTTAGCAGATCCTAATGAAATCCCAAGTGTAGGAACTTGTGAGAATGAGCAACACCTACATGGCGAGACCTCCCAGCAACGACCTATGAAGCAAAGTGGGATGGATGGTTAGAGAAAGAAAGCCCTTCACCTCCTACGTAGGTGAAAGTGATGGTTACGATGAGTCTACACATGGTTGACAGTGGTTTGACCACCGTCAAACCGCCAGCCTGATGCGAACAAGTGACGAGATGGAGTGGCCGAGTAGTGAAGGTACAGCAGGTATAGACTAACAATGACAGATGTCAAGTGGTGCTTAACTTAGGCGTAGATCCGATTGTCCAGATCAACTATCAAGGTACTTGGGACAACATGTGTGAGGGAGGTGCATAAATGCTATAGGCAGGACTTTGTCATAGGGCGGCATACCAGTAGGAGAGTGCCACATGGACCTAGAGTCTAGCATTGGCCGACCCACTATATAAGGAAGGCTGGTAGTGGGTCGAGGTTCTTCTAGTTCGTCTTCTTCTTTGTATCTTGCTCCACCCTCTTTGGGGTAGCTTTGTACTCGGACAAGCAATATATACATTTTCCTTATGTCCACCACCTCTTTCGTTTATTCTCTTCTTGCCCCGCTCCTAGCCTAGCGATTTACTAAAGAAGGAAGCGGAAGCACTGCACTAGGAGAACTTCTCCTCACCTGTACATGGTCTGGGTAGAGGCCATCTCAACACCTTCTAGTGCTCTCGAGTAAGTCCGACTCACCAACACGGACCCCCAGGACTGGACGCTACCCACAGCGTCCTGGTGATCACCAAGACTTCATAGTAACACCACATCTGGCCTAGGGAGTCCCTGACGACCATTTGTGGCGACCACGGAGGGATTGTAATTACACACGGATGGAGTTCATCGTAGCAAGTAGAGTTGCAGGCCTGAAGAGAGACCAGAGAGCCGGGATTAACTCGTTTAAACAATTGAAAATCAATGAGTACCATCTGGCCAGGAGGATGTGTCAAGCTGGTTGAGAGAGGTTAATGAAAGGTAGAGAGGTGCCACAATCGGCCTATGCTTTGCATACCTAAGGAAATGATGCAAACACCACATGGCCAAACCTCTGAGAAGTGGTAAGCCTGGCATAATAGAGGCGATCGCAAGCTGTAGATGACAAAGAAAGATATGAAGAACCCGAAACACGTCTAGATGTCATTCTAAGTGTAGGAGCATGCGGGAATGAACAGCACCTGGACGGGCAACCCCGCTCAGCAATGACCTATGATGTAGAGTGGGATGGATGGCAGGATGTTGGAAGCCCTCCACCCCTCTCAACGTAGAAGAAGTGACGGCTACGATGAGCCCCGCGCCAGAGAGTCGAACCCGTGTTCGACGAGTACCCCTGAGGGAGGAGACCCTGTGTAGGAGAACCCATGAGAGGGAAGGCTTGTGCTGGAGGCAAGAATCTCGAGGTGGCAAAATCAGCGCGGATAGCGATAGAGTTCAGCATGGCCAACGCTACAAGGGACATAAGGTAGGAAACCCAAGGCTGCCGTCACCCACCAGGGTAAGGCAGGAGGTTTGTGGATGCCTGGAAAGAGGGGAGGAAAGGCCTTATTCAGAAGGCCTCTGTAGGGAGGGGCATGATTACTAACAACAACCAACTCTGCACCAAGAGTTTAGCAGATTGAATGATGCAGTAGGCCAGAGTGGGTACCATGATGAGAGCCCGAGACTCTGAAACATGGGACGACCACCTGCATGAAGGACTGGATGTCAATGAGCTAACGAGCTAGGAAGAGGTACTAGCAAGGAGGGCTACATAGTGGTCACTCTGGGCAAGGGACAAGGGGATTCCATCCCAGGGCAAGGGAAATCCATCCGAACAACCAAGATCGTATCGACCCTGGGGAAGGAATTCTGCAAGGGTGCAGCAAAGCCACAACCACCATGAGACAAGGGGATACCGTCTTAGGGCAAGGAGAATCCGCCTCAATAGCCACGACCATTCTGACATCGTGAGGGGATTCCGCAGGGTTGCACGGTCCTACAAAGCCACCTGCTAAAAGAGGGAATACCATCCAGCTGAGGTATGCCACGCCACAACTGTCAGGTCGATCCTGTGAAGGGGGCCCTCGAAGACGATCAGGAGGATCCTCATCACCCACCCTCAATAGGAGGCCAGGGGTGCAAGGGAGGAAGAAGGTACCTGCATGATATTGGGATGTGGACTACACCATGTTCGAAGTAGAGGGTCTAGATCATAGCACCTCTCAGGCTCAACGGGATGCCATGGGAATCGATTTAGTGACCTTACTAGCTCGTGCACTCAATTGAATGCAGGAGAGCACAGTAATAGTGCCCTTACCCACATTCCGGGGAGTAAAAGGCGAAGACGTAGACCAGCAGTGACACAAGTTCAAGCAGGTATGCGAGTTGAGGAGCGTAAGCGACAACCACAAGGCATTTGCGTGGTGCATTCACGTGCACTCTGAACAAAAAGGCACACGCTTGGTGAATGCGATTCCACAAGGCAAACAAGGGAGCTCACTGGGAAACCACACGAAGGGCATTCTTAGATACCTTCTGAGAGGAAAAGAGCGAGGAAGAGATAATCCATAAGCTAATGAGCTTGAAATAGAAAGCAGGAGAGTCGGTCAATGAATACACGGTTTGCATGCTGGGGTACATCACCCGACTAAGGGATGCCCCAGTCGAACTGACCAAGAAAATATGGTACCAGAAGGAACTGCGACCAAAGATTCGCAAGTAGATAAGTTTTATGTATGCAAGGTTCTTACATGTTCACAAGTTAGAGTTGAAATAACAATCAAATCATGTGCAAACCTAAGAGTGTGACAAGTTGGAGGTCATTCGCTCTATCTAGGTGTATAAAGGTAGAGCACACATGAACTGCCCACCTGTTTTGTCATCAGTGTCCTCTTCATAAAGTTGCTATAAAACATAAAGCCTGTGGTTGCCAACCCAGTAGATGAATTTCCTATAGTGGAGCCCAGTCTCTGAAGACATTGTTGTCATCCAACTCAGCTTCAAAGGCATCATGAATTATAAGCATGTTCTCATTCGCCTTTATGTCCTGCATGTCCTCCATGCTTAGCTTATCCCCAATTGATAGAATGAACTAAGTCGTGTTTCTTAGATATCCATGTGATCTCTGGAAATTGTGCAACAACTTGTTTAGATATGTCGAGTTCAAGTGCTAGACCATTTCATTTTTGTTGATGTTGCAAATTGGACATCTGGAGAGTCACCAAAGCCGAAGATTATAAGGAGCACTAATTGTTGAATGGGGCTATCGAAATGCAGATTTGCGACTATCTTGTACACCTCTCTATCCTTTTGCTCGGCTTTCCCTTTCCTCTTGGCCGCACTATCTACATCTGGGTCTCCCTTGCGTCGCCTTCTCTTTTCTTGTGGTTCTTCTTCTTTGCTAGAAATGGCGAATGCCTCCTACATCTGTGTCTCATGTGTCAACATCCAAACCTCTGACTCAACGCCAAACTTCAACTTTGGAGGTGTTTCCTAGTAATTCTCTCCAAGATCATTGTCTACATTTGATAAATCCAAAGTGCCCAAGTCGATTGTGTCAAGTTTGGGATGCTCCTCAAGCTTGCCTGGGTTGCTAATGCCGACGGTTTCTTCGACCATGGATGCAGTTGCAACAAAGCCAGTTTCCTCTACCTCTTGGATTTATAGCATTGACTGTGATGCTTCACCTTCCACATTAGCTTAGCCGCAACATCTTTTTGGCCTATGCATCATAGCTTTAGCAACAACCTCTTTTTTAGTTGGAGCCTTAGCCTTCTTAGCTTGTAATCATTGTGAGGAACGCATTTGTAATGCATACCAACATTAATATAAATTGGAAGCTTACATTCAAGCGTGAGATGTGCAAGTGCAAGCAATGTGGCCAACTAGGAAGGTTGTTGCCCCGTCTCTCAATTAGCAGTATTAGTAGACAAACATAATGTTGCCTTACTGCTTTGGTTGTGGCTTATGAAGTTCCATGTTCAAAACTTAAATATAAGGACGCAAAGTTAAAAAAGCATAGACAATTACCTATTACGAGGCTTTCACTTATAAGGTTTAAAACACAACCAAATACACCCTCAATCTCAAACTTATTGCACTCTGGAACTCCAACTTTGTGGTCAATACATACTCCCGATTGGGGAGGTCATTGCCTTGTCCAGTCAACAGAATGTGTAGCTTGTAAGTAGGTAGCTATGGCCTTCCTTTCAAGATTCGGGAACTCCTTAAGAAATAACAATGTTAATAAAGAAAAGAAATCCATACCTCTTCTTTGGCGAGTTAGCTAGAGATTGTACAAAGGCAGTCTTGGAACTTATTTGCAGCTCCTACTAACTAGAAGACGGGGCAACGACGTCCTCAGTCGACCAGTCAAGTGGGTAAGGGAAACTTGACTCACCTTCTTGTCACCATTGTCTTTCCCCTCAGCTCAACCTTGGTTCTAACTGCAAACGCATTAATTGTCATTGTGACCACTCCTCATAGCCGAAGCTAGAAACACTCACCTTAAATTCGGCCAAGCAGCCAAGTAGACAATGGCAAAGACCCAACTCTCTAAACCTTGAAGCACCCAAATCACAAAAAAGTTGCAACCAAGTGCTCACACTCCAAGTGCCCAAGTGCCTAAGGGCCCTATCCCTCGAATCACACTCCCAACTGCCAAGCCCAAATCTCCCGAATCGCCATGGCCACCTTGCCAATCACGTAATGAAGCACCCAAAACAAAATGAGCAAACCCCAACTCAATCTAGCCGCAAACAACAATACCCTAACCTAGAACCCTAACAAATCACCACACACATCTTGCAACGTTAAGATGAGTTGGCATGCCACTCATGTGTGCTAATTTGTCTCAGCCACTCATTTACACTATATAAAATGAGTTGGCATTCTAGACACATGTTCAAATGTCAGTATATTGGTTACTTACATATGCATCCATCGAGTGGTGACAGCAATGCCTCACTAAAAATTAAGACATTTGGTTGTCTCGTTAGTTCTTTCTCTTTGCATTTATTGTCTAATCATTAAACAATGGGTCTATGTTAGGGTTCTAAGCAAATTGAAGAAATGGCCCCATCACTTATAGAGGGATGGAGATGGAGTATCTAGTGGATGAAAATGGTGTTGCATTCGTGTTTGCTAAGGACCTCCGGAAAAGTTTTAACATACTTGTAACACAAGGACTAAAGCTTGTTCACTTGTTGTTAGTTGTGGGCGGAGGCGTAGGGAATAAGAAGATCATACATAAGGAAGTTGAGGGGCAATTTCATTTTCTACACGCTGATTCCTTCAAAGGGTCCTTTGTTTAGGCTGGAGATCAATGAGCGCAGAACTCAATGATCGTCGCTCTACTGCAAGTAAACAAATGTAAGATCAAGAAACAATTTGTTGAATCTTCTGTGGTATTTTTGTCATAGAATTGCCAGCCACATTCAACAGGGATATTATCTTTGAACTCCCTCTGCACAAGGAAGCATGAACAAGTACACAAGCACACGTTGGAAAGAGGGTGCGCATCACTAGACACATCTGAGCACGTCTCATTGGCAAATCCTAGCTTGTGTAAGCAAGAGCACTTGCATTGGGCATTTGAGATGTATCAATGATTCTTACTTTCTAGAACATAAAAATGAGTGCCACTTCAAATCGCACAATAGTTGGAACAATTGATCCCAACACTGTGCTGCAGAGCCACTCCTTATAAAGTCTTGCCCTACCGTAATGTACACTGTGATTCCAAACAATGTCAACTTCACAAGACTCTTTATTCATTGCAGACAACATGATCAAGTATTGTCTCTGCAATTGCTATACAGATAGCTAGAAATGCAGTCCAACAAACAGTGGACATTTCTCCAAGGTCAAATCAAAGAGTTGTAGAGTTTCAAGCTACATTTTGGATGAGCTGCTCAAAGATTTTGCAGATGTTTCATACGAGAAATTATTGGTCGACTTGCTCCCGCTAAAAACAACCGCCGATATGTAGAACTCAATTCCTTCACATATAACTAATACAAATTCTATAGGACATGAGAATGGATTGCCTAGGCTAGGAATGTTGATGGACTATTGTACTTTAAAAAGAAGTTAACGATCCCATTCATTTTCTTCATCTACTAGGCATGGAAATGAATGGAGTGGATGAGCAACCATTAATATTCAAAATGATTGTGGATGGTCCCGGTTCTAGAGTTAAGTACATAAGAAGATGTCAACTAAGGGTTAATCTACAACATCAGTGGATTGTTTTGGACCACACCATCGAATACTAGAGTGGTTAACGATCAAGATTCATGTTTATAACCCTTTGTAAGTTGTTGATATTTTCTTGATTTTTTATTTTACATTTTCATTAACAGTCTAAGGTCCATGGCGACATTAGCATATGTTGACGTGCAAAAGAGGACACAGATGCGATCGCTAAGTTCCTAAACACTATGTTGAGTGTTTGCGCATTACAAGGCCTTTTGATGGTGACTTTTGCTGGGTTCATGTTTGACGAAGCCGGTGCAATATGGCAAGCTCTTCACAAGGTCTTCAATAATGGTAAAAAGATGAAAGACAGAAAGGAGTCATTATATGTATGCCATAATATCAATTAATTACAACTATCATAATATAGTCATTGTTATAATTATACTATCTTATAAGCACTATTAAATTAATAGTAATAACAAATAAAAATACATTACAGGCAGCTTTTTTAAATTATAATCAGGTGACTAAACTTATCTGAGTTGATATGTTTATAAAAATTTAAATAGTAAAATTTTAATATATGTGAAAGAAAACCATTAAATGAATTGCTTTTATCAATTTTGTTATTATATATACATATAAACGGCCAAACTTTATATTTATAATTTTCTATATTTTACTAATAACGTTAAATTTAGAAGGCTTCTTCAATGAAGTTTTATTTCCTTGTGAGATAACAAAGTTTTGGTACTTTCTCTGTGCATGTCTGTGAGAGAGAGAAATATATTATATATATATTAATATATATATTATA
Organism: Selaginella tamariscina; assembly: GCA_003024785.1. Classification (NCBI taxonomy): domain Eukaryota; kingdom Viridiplantae; phylum Streptophyta; class Lycopodiopsida; order Selaginellales; family Selaginellaceae; genus Selaginella; species Selaginella tamariscina. Next base: position 130,895 of record PUQB01000295.1, read on the forward strand.
TAATATATATAAAATGCGTATATACATATCCATAACACAAAGGTAATGTGTACTAAACAGTAAGTTTATATTAAATTGGCAGTTTAGTAATTAAAATACATTTCTATATAAAAGAATTAATCATCTACGGCTACATTCGAACGCACGGTGTCCAGATTTACCACACTTGTAGCAAGTCCGGAGAAATTCCCATTCCCGGAGAAGTTACCGCTTGAGTAAGAATCGTAGCCACCTCTAACCGGTAACCTTGGTGCTGAACTTCTACCATTAGTGTTAGTAGATCTGTTGGAATATCCTCCGGATCTGCTATCGAATCTAGAGGATCTTCTGCCGTACTGTGAAGGAGACCTTTGGTTATCCTCCCATACATCGTGCAGGTTTGGCAGCTGCATCAAAACATACACGTGTATACACATCCCCGTGTGTGTGTCTGTGTGCGTGTGAGAGAGAGAGAGATGTACACATGTTAAAGGCTTTCTAGTTGCATGGTAAAATATCTTCATCACTGAAATATTTGACGCACTATATGTACAAAGCTATGCAGTACACACACACACACACACCTATATCCAAGGCATGTGTGTGCGTGCGTTTTTTGAGAGAGAGAGAGAGAGAGGATTATAGGTATGATAAACACAAGCGCCTACTATAGGTGTATAGACATGGGTCGCATATCCGTACATGCTCTCTCACTCTCATAGATATAATCGTAGAGATTACCTATATGGATGACTATTGAGTGAAAGTAGTATAATTCCAACCATAGACAGGGTTTGGCGTTCCGTGTTCTCAAAGTATTGGAACATCAAAATAATTTAATTAAAAAACTTAATATTATTTAATTAACCCATTCATGTAGAAAATATTAAAGAAAACAAACAAAATGTTTTTATTAGAGTTTTTTTCAGTTAAAGTATTTGTACTTGAAAAAACGTGGAACGCCAAACCCTGACCATAGATAAAACAATACAAAGCTGTGAACAAAAGGGATGATGAATACTTTTGAAAAAATATGGAGTTCCAATTCAATTAAGTCAACAATCATGATAGATGTGAGATCCATGGATGGCAAAAGCCGTTGTGCGTGTGAGAAAATGCTGAGTTCTTAAGATTTGTGTGAAAAAATAGTTATAATTAATTAAATCAAATAGAAATATTCTTTAATAATAATAATAAAAAATAATTTAAAAATTATTATTAATTTTTGAGACGGGGCTTTCCCAGTTTTGTTGGAAGGTGGTTATAGGACACATTAAAGTGATCTAATGAATCACACATTATAGAGTACACAAAATGTGCTAGCATCGGTCTTCTTTTAGCACCAGCCAAGTGAGGAGAATCCACCAATAACCTCATCGAATGAAAGAAAAGACCAATTACCTCCATGAAAAAAATTTATAAATAATTACATAATCTAAATGATTTTCCTTTCATGTAGTACTTTTTACATAATTTAGAAGATTTGGGTATTTAAGGCAGTAATCACTATGGCTTTTTTTATTTTTTCTTTTTCAATTTTTCTTTCGATTGCACCATAAATAATGATTCAATTTCTAAATAAAATTTTTAAAAAATAAAAATTCTAGATCTACAGATGTTATATTGGCATTTAGGAATGGAACTTCAATGTATATACGACCAAGCTGTACCATGTGGATCAAAACTTGACCACGAGCATCAATCCTTTTTAGTAAGATAATCACCTACGAAATATAATGTGTATATATATCCAAGTGCTTAAATCTTACATAACAGTTCAATGTACATATGAAATACTACCTTGCATAATCATGTCTAAATACACATATATAAATAGTATTTTACTTGTATTCTTATTGTTAAATTATTTAATTAATTCAATAAATTGCACCATTAATTTTAAGTTATTATAATAAATAAATATAAAAAGAAAAAAAAATGATACCTTACTAAATGGAGTGATACCATAATCAGAATGTATGTGAGTTCTGTGATCTTGAGATTAATATCATTAGATTGTTGCTTATCTGCAGTGAGAGGAGTTGGAAAATTTCACTACATGCTTACAAATTCACACAAATAAAATAGTATAGAAAGTAATTATAAATGTATATTATAAATAAGTGACCTCTTTAGGCTTTATTCCCGTATTAATGCAAAACTTTCAAAGTAATCCATCTGTAGCACTGAGTTAATTAACTAAAAATTTATGGTCTATACCTTTTATATCACCCAATCAGCTTGAGGGCCTTCATCGTATACAAAATTTACACCATTTTGAAGCTGTTTTGAACCTCTTAAAAGTAGAGAAAATGTTAGAATATCATGTTAATTAAATTCAAAATGTAAATATTAATGACTAATAAGTCAAACTATACACTTATATATATATTAAATATTAAATATATATATTAATGAAATCAGGAGCTCGGTTATCAATAGTATAAGCTAAAGTCTAAAAATTGTGAAACCTCATTATTAATGTTTCTTACCACATAGACATTTCACTATTTAGTATTTGAGTCTGTAAATACATGTACGTATTTCATCTGGTTAATAAATATACTTAATATATAAAATATTTATATAAATACACTTTCGGAAGTTGCATAGGTAGAATATTAAAAAGCTTAATTGGGCATGTTTGACCTAGAGTGAAGATTTGATACTCCAAGAGCACCTAGTCAAATTAAGCATTAGTTATATTTAATATATGAATAAAAATATATATGAAAATGAACCTTTTCAATATGTTGCCAAGCTTTGTTGGTGACACCCTAAAAAATAGCAAAATAAAAATAACAGAAAACAATCTTAAAGTATTAAATAATACCTCCAAGCACATGGCAATTTCACACCCCATAGATTGCATGAAGTAACCTAAGAAATATTAGAAGTGTATATATGCAAAAAAAACACAAATCATATATATATAATATATCTTACAATTTCATATCCTCGTATTTGGTAAAACATATAAATGTACATTGAATTCTTATATCTTAATCTAGAAATTCTGACATTTCCATGTGGGAAAGTGGTTTTAGATAAAGCCAAATTTTAAATAGAAAATTAATTGTTAATTAAAAGTGGTTTTTATGGGATTATGGACGAAGAGGAATTTTAAATTAAAATTCAGGATTAAAAAAATATAAATACTTACTTATTCAAAATGGAACTATAGATGTCTAAAAATTAAGGGTAATTAATATCCATACTTGATTTTTATGAGATTTTTTTAAAAATACAATTAACTAGTTGTGGCATGGTGGTGAGTGTTTTAGCCTTTCGACCTTGAACATTTGGTATTTGAGTTTTGGATTTTGGATTTCGGAGTTGGATTTTGGATTTTAAATTTCGAAGTTAGAGTTTTAAATTTAGAATTTGGAATTTGAGATTTAGGAAGAGTAGGTTCTATAGGACGTGCCAGATAATGTTAAGTGCGTATTGGAGGAACTATGTTATTGAACACGAGGTAATAAACGTGATTGTTAAGCATGTTATTGATCTAAAGTATTTAAACTGTAAGATCAAGGAGGCCCACACAAGACGAAATTAAAAGACCCAAAACATAATATATGTTGAACTTTATTTTAACACATGAACATTAAAATAATTGTTGATTTCTTGCTTCTGTAGGTTATCGGACGAGCATGAACAAGAACATGGAGTAGGTTCTGTAAGAACCGAGAACATTACAAACAGAAGTCTGATCGAAGAGTTATTTCAAAGAAACATTGTCGATTATCAATTTCCTTGATTATGCCATGTCACAATTCTAATATTTCATCGAGACAAAATCACTATGAATGGAGGTTAGGAGGCAGAGTTATGAAAACAAATGTTGTTGTTATAGTTTTTTTTTATGACTCGACCCTTTACTTTGGACGTTGACTGTTATTACCTATTATATTATATTAATGGATCCTAACTAACACATTATCATGTGCATCTCATCTAATTGCATGTTTGAATTCTCTCCCATGCTTATAGGTAAACTCCCAAGCCTTACATTTAAAACTTCCATCTCGTATGTTATTAGAAGAGTTAATTGTTTATCTTTTCTTGTACTCAAGCAATATTTAAATACTTTTTTGTTCCTTTTAAAAGTTATAAAAAGACTTGGCCGATTAACATTTCCTCAAGGTATGTGTCTCAACTGTATCCTTGCATTTCCTCAAGGTATGTGCCTCAACTGTATCCTTGTAGAGTTTCCTTATGTCTTTTTTAATTGCTAATATAGGATGGATATACTTATGATTAATAAAATTATAATGTAGAAATATAGTATGAAATTTAGAAAGAAAAAAAAAACCTTAAGAGTAATAAATATGAGTACTTAATCAAAAATGAAGGAAAATATTAAAAAGAAAATTAAGAGAAAAACAGTATAAGCATTTACTTATCCAAAAGTGGATGTAAAACTTAACTTGTAATTTAAAATTAAAAAATTTCAGTGAAAACGCTTTAATAAAGTTTTTTTTTAATATTAGAAAACATACATATGTATAATATTCAAATGTCATAATATTTTTACTTTTGTATTTATATATATATTTTCCTGTTTCCTTTGGAAATATCACATTTGAAAGCTCAAATATATGGTGAGTATTAATATGAAAAACTATGTATTTATAAATATATATTGAATATACAAATAATATACTAGACCACGAGGGGTTGTGTAAGCTCTTCCATCTCCGCAGCAGAGTGGTGAGTGGCCTGCCTAAGGGTGGCCCTGTAGCTGGTGATCTTATCACGTACCCATGGGAATATCTCCAGAATCTTTCCACCACACATTGTGTTCCTCTCTACTTGCGCTTCCAACTCCTCTAGCTGCCTCGACATGTCCTCTAGCCTCTCCCTTAACTGCGTACATACACATATCATATACATATATACAGACGTGGCCGTGTGTTGTGTGTGTGTATATTTTAAGCCGTATGGAAATAAATAATCCACATAGATGGATTTGTCTGCTTATATATTGTGGCTCTAGACCTTACACAGACTATAGCATCGCATACATACGTGCGTACTCGCGAGTCTGGCAATGATATATACATATATCGTATTAATGTGTGCGGAGAGAGAGATGTATAACTACACACACGCAAACTATATATGTGAAAAGTTACCTCGGCAGCTCTTTCATCAGCAATCCTGAGAGATCTATCTGCAGCATTACGTGCAGCAAATGCAGCCGCTGCCATCTCCTCTTTTGATTGGAGCTTATTATTTGCCTCCTCAAGAGACTGCCTGAGATGAATCACCAACTGATTAAGCGCAGCAATCTGTAATTAAACAACGCCTTAGCTAATACATACGCTCATACATATATGTCGTATGCATATACATATGCGTACACGGTATATGATCTCATCATGTATAATGTTAAAAGGACCATAGGCTAAGCATTTTAGGCATACATAGCCAAAGATCAGACAGCTCCACGCACGCACACACTGCATGTGCATGATATGGCAGTTCTGTATTTATATGGAGTGTTGTTATTGTTAGCTATACATTTTTACTATGCAATTAGGTATCGATATATTATATATGCATATACCCTCTCCCTCTCCTTCCCTCCGGTGTGTGTGTGTGTACCTCTTGATTGCATTTTTCAACTTCTTCTAAAATAGCTACTCCAGCAGCAGCCTCGTCTGTAGCTGCTCTTTTCCATCTCATTAACTCTTCTTCAGCAGCAGCAATTTCTGCTGTGAGCCCCTCAACCTGTCATTTACAATCATTATAACAATATATGTGGAAAATATATATCAAATATATTATATAGCAATATATGCATGTGACAAGCAATATTATACAATGTATACAGGCATACACACACGTTACATTTTCAGATACAATGCCGTGTTTAAATTCAAGTTCGTTGATGCGTGCTGCCTTCGCTGCCAAGTCCTTTGCTTGTAAAGCTGACAGCTTATTTAACTTCTCATTCTCAATGCTAGAAATAAATTTAAATGCGATGATTAGTATAATTATTGTGTGTGGGTGTGTGATATAAATAAGCACCTCGCATCTTCGAGCTGTTTCTCCAAATCTAACACCTTTAATCTCGTCCGTCTTAGTTCACCATCCAGAAGAGAAGCCTGCAAATAAACAGAGTAGGAAAATCATATACATTATGTTGCAAACATATGCATATATACGTAAGGATCGCGTACGTGTATGTGAATATATATCATATGTAAACATACATGTATAATATGCGTCTACAATCAGGTATGCATGTGTATATGCATGCATATACATACAGAAGAATGCTATATGTGGATGTAAAGATGTACATACCAGGGTCGGCATATCATCTTCGACATTTCCCTCGTTGTTAACAAGTGAATTTTTCAAGAAAGCCACCATTTCTGCGTGACGTTGTGAGAGTCTTTGTAGATCTTGCTCAAGAACATTCCTTTCCTTGACCCTCTGCTCTTCTTTCTCCTCCCACCTATTCTTTGCATGAACTAGCATATTCGAAATACTATTTACCTCCTCACGTATTCTTGATGAACCTACTACAGCAAAATAAGTAACCTATATCGATATATATGACATAAAAGTATGCAGGTATGTGTATTCACATACAGAGGGACAGAGTATGATTGCAATACTGATATGCGATAGTGTTAATTAATAGAACAATAAATATGTAAAACAAAGAACCTTTTCTGTATCATTAAAATCCGAAAATGATAAACTGGCAACGGAGGTGACAGCTTTACCGTCGATCTTGTGCAGAAAACTGACGATGGACTCCTCCGTTGCAAGGCATCTCTTCATCTGCTCCACCAGAATATTCCTCAGTTTATCCTGTTGCATCCCAGATTACGGACCTTTTCCACCGCTCCCATGCGCTCCTCTGCTTCTCGCAACTTTTCAGAATTCACCTGTGAAAAGAGTGTCACGTAAGCGTGCGTGTGTGTGAGAGAGAGAGCCATTTCATGGTAGATAAGAGTGCTCTGTGTGCAATATATACAAACACATACCTTTTGCAATTCTGCCACTTTTCGATCCACTTCTTCCTTGGACTTGGCAATTGAGGCCTCAAGCCGCGAAACTTCAATAGCAATTTGATAGTTACGTTGGTCCTGCATGATTAAGATGTTAATTACTCTAGTAATACATCTTTGGACATCTTATATCTGCACATATATATATATATATATATATATATATATATATAGAGAGAGAGAGAGAGAGAGAGAGAGAGAAGAGAGAGAGAGAGGCATACGAAAAACGTGTAGATGTTTACCATTTGTTCACGAGCTTCATTGCGACCTTTGACAGCAGCATCACGTTGTTTCACCGCTTCTTCAAAGAGTTCTTCCGCTCTCTTGCAGAATCCATGACAAATCGCTGCTAAGCCTGTATATTTCGAGGTTCTCGGCAGACCGCCTATATAGTCATATAAAGATACAAAAACATTACTATGTCAAGCCAAACTTCAATAAGACATATAAAGACACGTATGTGTGTATGTGTACTGACCTGCAAAGCTTTTATTTCTCCTAACAGAGATGCAAGTTTTTCAGCACCGGCAATGAGCAGCTTAGCAGATGTTTCGATTTCCGATCTTGCCTGCTCACGGGACTTCAAAGCTGTTTCCGCCTGTTTAAGAGCTTCATCTTGTTGTTTTCTTGTCTGCTCCAAACTACTCATAGTGTTCATATAAATCCATATAATATAGATACATATATGTAGCATATATGCATTGTGTGAGTGTAAAGAGCTCTGTTACGGATATATATATATATATATATTATATATATATATATATATATATATATATATATATATATGTCTATTACACAAGTATGTATATTTTGGAGGTACTTTGGACCTGTACAAACATCTGATCAAATATGCACACATAATACATATACATAATAATCAAAGAAACATAAATATTTCTACCTTTCTTGCGAAATGGATAGTTTTTCTTCACGTCTTCGAGCTCCTTCTTCAGGTACTTCACCTCGGATTGATCCTCTTGTTGATCGGATTTAGGAGACGGCAGCACTACGGCAGCCGAATCGAGATCGTCATCCTCAAAATCGCTCAGTGCAGCTGCATCTTCCTCTGTGTTCCCCGACATTGATCCAGCTCAACAACCCTAGTTATTCCTTAGGGTTCTTCCTACAGAGACCGTACTTTCGTACGTTAAAATCGACAATTTATATGTATTTGGTGTATTTAAATTATTTAAAATTATAAATTTCTTTCCAGCAACCCTAAACAGAGTTCTGGTGATTCAGGAACCCTAAAACAGAGAATCCTTATTTAGGGTTCTTGTAAGATGTACGGCGCTGGATCCAGGCAATGGGGAGTGTACACATACACATTCGCACACAAACGCACACACATAGACTTCTCTGTTTGTTTGCACGGGATAATGTGTGCTTCAAGGGATATCGGTTTCATCGAGGTCAGCTTTGTAATTTTCCTTTCTTGGGTTGCTAATTGTCTTTATTCTTAACCCTTCAATTCTTTTTTTAATTAAATCTAGCGTTTTCTTCTTAAGACATTCTTTAAGAGTATGTTTTTAATTCGAACCTAAGTTTTTTATTATGTTATTATGTCGAGTATGATATTTAACAATTGTATATATGTTTATAACTAACTTATATTTAAGATTGTATGAAAAAGACAAACCACTAGGTACTTGACGGTCTGGCTCTTCTGTTTACTACATTTCAAAAGGTATAGTTGACAGTATAATTGATATAAAATATATAATATTATTATATAGTTATATGAAAGACAGCTAACGGTGCACTTCAAAACTAACAGTGAATGCGATATGTTCCTCAACGAGCTGAGGTTGGTGTTTCGTTAATACACGCCAGTACAATTTTATAGTCGTTTTCATACGCCTTCCATTTGAATTATTGCCGACAATGTTTTCCCAATCTCTACATACATATAGATATACATATGCGTGTGTGTATATATATATGCCATTGACATGTATACTGGATATAACCTTGAGACATGCTCTTTCAAGTTTTAGTGATTGTCTTCTTGCTTTCACACGTTTCGTGTTTGAACTTGGGTTCATGGGAAGTCCTTGTATTGAACTCAGGTGTCTCAGCAATGCATATGGCTGTGTCTCCTAGTAACAAGGTATATGATCCGTCTCGACATGTTGCATATTATATGTGACATTACAGTTGTTATAGACAGTGAGAATGTGTTACACACTTGATGAAGAATATATAGTATGCATTTTATATGACTTCATAGTGTTTTCCGAATGTATATAGGTTCTTATATTCGACAGGACGGATTATGGTCCGTCGGCTATTAAACTGCCTGACGGACGTTGCAGGAACGACTCTTCCGACCGGGCACTGAAGATTGACTGCTGGGCTCACTCAGTAGAGCTCGACATCTCAACAAAGACAGTTCGTCCCTTGGAAGTGCTTACGGATACCTGGTGTTCTTCAGCATCCTTCCTCCCTAATGGTACGCTTCTGCAGACTGGAGGTTGGAACGATGGTGCGAGAGTTGTACGTAATTATGCCTTCTGCAACGGTTGTGATTGGAGTGAGCACCCTGCTGACCTCGTAAGGTGTTTAAATTTGTCTTGCCCTTGAGCTGCCCCTTTACCCTTATCATTTTCTGCTACAGACCGAGATGGTATGCATCAAACCAGATGCTCCCCGATGGACGGGTCATGGTAGTCGGTGGTCGAAGAGAGTTCAGCTACGAGTTTGTTCCGTCAGATGGGAGATCTTACAGCTTGCCTTTTCTCATGGAGACATCCGATAAGCGTGCGGAGAACAACTTGTACCCGTTCCTTCATTTGCTTCCTGATGGAAATCTCTTCATCTTTGCAAACTCAGAATCCATCCTCTTTAATTACAAGTCCGGCCTCACTATGAGGTATCTATATCACACACACACACACACACACACACACACACACACACACAACTCAGTAAATCATCTTAGACGGTACCCAACATTACCGGGTGGGGCAAGGAACTATCCAGCTTCAGGTTCATCAGTTATGCTTCCACTTCTCGGCTCGGAGAATTTCCAACGTGCAGAAGTGATGGTATGTGGTGGAGCTCTAAAAACTGCCTTTCAACAGGCAAATGCTGGAGTTTTTCTGACTGCACTTCAGAGCTGCGGGCGGATGGTGGTCACAGATAAATCCTCCCAATGGACACTAGAAACCATGCCCGGTCCGAGGGTCATGCCAGACATGCTCAACTTGCCAACCGGGGAAGTACTCATTATTGTCGGAAAGGGACCGGCCAGGTGGCTACTGGGACGAGAACCAGAGGTTACTCCTGTCTTATATAATCCTGCCACACGTAAGTTTATGCAGCTCGCTCAAACCAGTATTTTCCGCATGTATCACTCAACTGCCGGCTTACTACCGGACGGTAGAGTCTTAGTTGCCGGTAGTAATCCGAACGTAGGTTACGAGTTTGAAGGCGTCATGTTCCCGACTGAGCTAAGGATCGAGGCATTCAGTCCACACTATCTAGACGCTTCTCTCGACTCTAAGAGGCCGAAAGTCGTATCGGTTTCCAGCAAAGCAGTAAGATACAGTACAGAGTTTATCGTCAGGTTCTCGGTTGTGGAGAGGCTTACTGGTAATGTAGACTTTACAGTGTATGCGGCCACGTTTACAACTCACTCTTATACAATGGGACAGAGGCTTCTCAAACTTGTATCAAGAACAAACCAAGATGTCTCGGCCTCTGGGGCTTACCGTTATATTTCCACGGTACAGGTACCTCCAAACAAAGCAGTTGCTCCCTCTGGTTATTATATGTTATTTGTTGTTAACCAAGGAGCCCTTAGTTCAGGAACATGTCTACAGTTTCTATACACGCACACTCTCTCAGTTGTTCATTAGTTGCATCAGCCCCATTTTGGGATCTTCATACATGCAGAGGAGCACTCCGTGGACCTGTTACTCTCCCCCGTTCTGTCCATATGCGTGATAAGATCCTATAGTGAATCTCGCAGCCAGTCCGGAAGACCTGTAGAACAACAACCTTGTGTGTGTGTGCGCGTGCGTGTGTGTGTGTGTGCGTTTGCAGGTGGTACAAAATACACACACAGACTACCATTCAAATAAACTTACACTTCAGTGGTTCCCTCTCTCTCTACAGACATAAATCGATCAAAGGCAACTATCATTTATTAATTATGCAACTGATTCCTCTTTGCTATTCCTTATATATATATTTTAGAAAAGAACCTTTAGGATTAATACTATTATTATATATATTTTAGAAAAAACTTTAGGATAATACTTTATTTTATAATATATAAATAACTTTTTTAATACGTATTTTCACAGGTGTTCAATAGCAAAGAGGTAAAGCCTATAACTATTTAAAACATTATAAATGCATAATGGTTATAAAAGAAACTAATCTAATATATTCTCTGTTATTTGATTTAATATATGTGATGGTTAATATGAGTAAACATTCTAAAATATATATTAAACTTATTTGGTAAACTGTTTACCCCAGGACGTGTAAAGCTGTGAGTATGTTGTGTTTAAGTTCATCAAATATGTTATTCATGTTAACTATATTATTTGCAATAGAGGTGTTTTTAATTTGATATAATTAATAAAATAAACTAAAACTAGTTTAAACTATTAACTTGTTAGTATCTAACCATACACATTACAGCGTGTATGTATATATTTGGTGATTTAGGTACATCATACATACATGCATGCATACACACAGCAACAGATATATGTATGTATGTGTAGGTGGATGAAAAGCATCATACATATAACATAGAAATATACAATTATACAATAATATAGAAATATACAATTATACATGTATGCCTGTACATATATACATATATACGCCTGTATAAATTTGAAACAGGGGACAGGGCCCTAATTAGGGTTTAGGGTTCATGGCGTCCTCACACGCAGCAGATCATTTCTACAAGGAGGCCCTTCGTCTTCGCTATGTTGCTAGATCAGCCTTCAAGGTCTTACATGAACAATGTGTGCAAACACGCTCATAGTGTTTATAATGTGTATTGCAGCTAATAGAGATTCAGAAAAAGCACCAAATAATCAAGCCTGGTGGGACTGTCTTAGATCTAGGATGTGCACCTGGAGCATGGTTGCAGGCAAGTTATTAATATTAATTTGCGACATTTTTTAATATACATTATATACGTTTATATATATATATGTGTGTGTGTGTGTGTGTGTGTGTGTACAAAATGACATACATAAACATTTTAGTGTATTCTATTGCGTGTATATATTCTATAGGAATTTTTTAAAATTATAGTTTATCAGTGTGTGTGTGTGTGTGTGACATATATGTAGTATAAACTAATGACTTGGAGCATTTACTATTGCAATTTAGGTAGCCTGCAAGAACTTGGGAACACGAGACCAAGGTGGAGTTGTGATTGGAGTGGACACAAAGGTAAAATCAGTCATACAGACATACTACATATATATAATATAATATATACGCACGACTTCAGAGCAGAAGATTAAAGTTCCTGGTGACCATACTGACTTCCGTGTGAAAGCGGTTGCAGCTGATGTTATGAAAAACGATCCTCAAACTTTAGCTGCACTCTCACCAGCGGTCAGTTCGCGAGTGTGTGTTAATTACTGTTCGCTTGTGTATCTATGTAGTCCTGTGTGTTTGTGTATCTCTATCTATATATATATATATATATAGAGAGAGAGAGAGAGAGAGCATGTTTCTTGTTGTGTAATTTGTGTGTGTGTGTGCGTATAAAAGATTAGATTTAACAATGTTAGCGGATATACGCATCTATATACACACACATATATTATATATAGTCACCGGCATTATTTTGCCTTTCAGAAAGGATATAATGTGATATTGTCAGATATGTGCCCTTCAATGTCTGGAATACCATCCAAAGACGGAGCTCTGTCTGCTGAACTTGGTTCACGAGCTTTGGAGCTCGCCTTAGGTTGTTTTCTTATATTATTAACAAAATTCGTCATAAATATAAATTATCTTTCTTAAACATATTATTTTATTTATAAATGTTATTATTATAGGTTTTTATCCTGATGACGACCGAGACAAGTCCACCAAGTTGAAGGGCTTCTCATACCTTCAGGAAGCCTCGTTATTAAGTTGCTTGAAAGTGAAGAAAGCCGAGGTACATATTAGACTATTTTATGTTTATAAATATATTGATATATTAATTTTTATTATTTAATTATACAGAGTTTCCAAACTACTGCAATAAGTACTTCAGGTCTGTGTCATGGTTAAGAACCAAAGCATACCTCTAGAGAAATTTATTTAATTGCTAAAGACAGGAATAGATGTAAAACATAGTAAGCTAATTAATATTAATTATGTTTATTTGGTTTATATGTTTAGTAATCCCTGTCCTCATGATGATTGTTGTAAAAAATGTTTAGAAAACATTTAGAAAATACAAAAACATTATTAATTATGTATATAAAAAAAATGTTTACATTTATAACAAAATCTTAATCAAACTTAGTAGCTAACTCTCTTTTGCCACTGCTGTTTTTCTAAAGTGACGTGCATAGGCATCCTTTAACCCATTACAAAGTCATATATATAATATATATATATATATATATATATATATATATAAAGAGAGAGAGAGAGAGAACACACACACACATATATAGACAGATAGTTATATATTGATATATAGATATAGAGAGAGAAATACATAAATAAATACATACCAACTATAAAATATAAATGGAGAGAGAGATGCATAAATAAATAATACCAGCTATAAAACTGGAGCAATATATACTATATTATTGCTGGTAATAGATAATATATAATTATTAGTAAGTATAAGCATAATTGACTAATGAAGTAGTTAATTAGCTGTTAATTCTTAATTAATACTTGTTCATACTGGGGGAATGGCCCTTAGCAGTTTTCTTGTGGGATTCTCATTCTATCTTCGAGTAAGTACACGTATATTTTCATTGTCACTAAATCTACAATAATATACAAATTATAAACTATAATTTGTATATAAAAAACATATGGATTCAAAGCTTTATATTCGTACTTAGCAAATATTATATGTATATCCCTTACATAATCTGAGTTCCATTCTACATTAACACACATTTGTTTGTAAAATTAAACTATTATTTTATATTTTGTGTATTGCAGAATGTACAAGATACTTCATCTGGCATGGATACATTCATCAATATTCTTGCACTATGCAGTCTTCTGGTGAGGTGTCACACACACACGTCTGTATACGTGATATACATATATCGTAACTTCTTACGTCATATACATATATCTCTCTCCCTCTCCCCCCTCTCTCTCTCACTCCCGCACACACCAAGTACATATATCATAATCTCTCTCTCTCTCTCTCTCTCACACACACACACACACGCACACACGCACGCACGCACGCACGACATTTACATGCACGAACGCACGCGCTTGTGCGTATATCATACGTATATCATAACCATTTTTTATCTTTCTAGTTTTATGTTGCGTCATTTGCATTCGGAATTGGTGCAATTCCATGGATTATTATGTCAGAGGTATGATATAAAGTCAAATATATATAACCAAAATAAAATATTAACTAATTTTAAATATAACCAAATTAAACTAGACTTTGGTCTGCAAGCTTTAACTTCCTTCTAAACTGGAGCTCTCAAGGTAAGATAGTAATTGTCTATATAAACACATATATCCGTAAAATATACATATACATATAAAAGTATCACACACACACACACATATGGATGTTGCTGCGTGCAAACATATGCCATAAGTAATCTCTCTCTCGCTATGTGTGTGTGTGTGTGTGGTGTATATGTGCGTGTCACACACACACACACACACACATGTAGCTGCATGGAAACATATGCAGACATAATTACATAATATGTGTGTTACACATACACATAGATGTAGCTGCATGCAAACATATGCACACAAGTCTCTCTCTCTCTCTATGTGTGTGTCACACACACACAGATGCAAACATATGCACACATAATTACATAAAAATCTCTCTCTCTCTCTCTCTCTCTCTCTCTCTCTCTCTCTCTCTCTCTCTCTCTATCTATATATATATATATATATATATATTATGTGTGTGTGTGTGTGTGTGTATAACGTGTATTTCTTGCAGGGTGTTTCTGGTTATTTTGGTGCAGTTTGCCTTGGAACAGTGGGATTTGTTGCAATGTTTGTGCCAGAGACGAGGGGTAAAACTCTAGAGCAGATTGAAGCGTCTTTCAAGTAGAATTTGTTATGTGTATATGTTTAATACATTCTTTTTTTTTCTAAATTATTTTCTAATTATCATTTAAAATGTTAAAGAGAATAAAATGAAAAATCAGACTTCTAAAATATTTTCTTTGGTTATTGTTAGTTTTTACTGTGTTTTGAAAAACGAATTAATTTCCTTATTAATAATATTATCATAGTAACTAGAAAGGTTAGATACATTTTCAAAATCATGCTATCATTCTTTTACCGTCAAGAATCCTATGCCTGAATAAATAACGCATCGTGTCGTTGTAGTATAGTGGTGAGTATTTCCGCCTGTCACGCGGACGACCCGGGTTCGATCCCCGGCAACGGCGATTTTTTATTTATAAATACTCTGTTTTAAAATGTGCAAACATTGCGCACACGACTGTGTATTATATATATCTATGTAACTGTGGTATTAATATTATTACGCAGTTATAAACTACAGTTGGTCCGTACGTGACTGTATACTAACTGTGTGATGTGATATCTATAATTCTATGTAATAAAATATATATATATATATATATATATATATATAGGTGTATACATATGCTATTCATTAAAACGCACGCACAGACACACAGTTCTCCAGTGCTTTTATATATAGATGTGTGTATTTTATATATGTTATAATTATACTGTTTGCGTATGTATATGTGTGCATTGTATAGATTGATACGTAAAAATGTTGAACAGTGCGAACATACACAGTCTGATGTGCAATATTATATGCGCATGTGTTAGACAGAGGCGGAAAATGATGATTAATTTTATTCACTTGGCATCATGGCCTCCTTTTATAGTGTGAGCATATAGATATTGTAGGATTGTGATATGGCATGATTTGAAATATATTGGTTAATCGAGGTCAAATTGTAGGTGTCATGTTTATTAGAGATATGGCTTAATCATGGACAGATAACCCAACTCTGTGTTTGTATATATATACATACACAGATGGTATCATTTCTTTGGTTATGACTATAAAATTCAAAGTCATAGTATGTCACCCGGCATGATTATCTTATTTGAGACCACGTAAAGATGGGCACAGTTCTGTTTTATATAGAGATATGTACACATACACAGACCGTATATATACGCAACTATAATTTTGTCCTTTTATTATTAACCATGGTTATCTTATTTCTTTTATTTCCGTTTACTTATAACTGCATTTTTGTATGCAGGATGGATACGCGGTAATATGGAGTGATGGCCCAGGTGAATATCCTGTTGTAGCAGAGGCAAGAGCTGGCCATGATGCAGAAAATGTTATTCTAGAACCCGGACATGTTGCATATATCACCACTGGAGGTATGCCTCTGTGCTCAAATGTTTGTGTATGTGCACACACACATCTTTGTATATACATGTTATATATATCATGCATTATATTGGATTTTTTATTAGGCAAGGAGCAAATGCAGCTGTTCAAGTCGAGGACACCGTTGTTTTATCTGATTCACCAAAACGAGTCAGCATTCTGGCAACTGTTTCTCATGGCCATGACATACGCCCTGAGGTCTCTCTCTCCCTCTCTCTTTCAGTGTGTTGACACTATCGTAGTATATGTCTCAAACTAAAGATTTATGCGATTAACAAACATGTGTGTGTGTGTGTGTGTATTGGGTGTGGTGTTACCACATGGATCTATATAGGATATTATATTTATTTACAGGGCTCAGATATAGCACAAGGAGCAACGATTTTATATGCTGGTGAGAAGATAGGTCCTGCAGAGATTGGTCTCTTGGCAAGCATCGGTATTGCCAAAGTCAAGGTTATTCATATATTTATATAGAGCCAACAACTTATAACATACGATAAAATACAGGTGATATCAAGGCCTAAGGTCGCCGTATTGTTGACTGGAGATGAGCTTGTAGATTATTCTGAGAGCAAATTAGGACGAGGGCAGGTAATTTGCATGTATCTGTATGTGTGCGTGCATGCCAAGAGTTATAGCTAATATGTATACGTAATAACATAGCTTATCCATATATAATGTTAATATAACATGTAGCTACATTTCAAGACAATATGCATTCAGGTGAGTATGCTATGTAAATCTCATGCAGGTATGCATGTACCCGTGTGTGTGTGTGTGTTACTATCGGTTACAAAGATCAGTTGCGTATCTGCACACGCACACACAGTATGTCTACAAGTAGTGATGCGTAGACGCGCTGCTCATGTATAATATATGATTATATTTGTTATATAATGTCTATGAGTTTCTTATCATATATGCAATACCGGTATCTGTAACAGTGTGTGTGTGTGTGTAAAGAGAGAGAGAGAGAGGCTTATACGCAGGTTTTCAGATTCGCGATTCAAATAGGCAGCAATGCTAATTGCTGCAATTCGACAGCAACTGTGGGATCTCATAGACCTGGGAATAGCTCGTGATACGAAAGAAGATTTAGAGAGAAAGCTGACGGAGGCTGTTGATAAAGATGTTGACGTTCTCATCACAACAGGAGGTGTTTCTATGGGAGACACAGACTTCGTTAAACCTTTACTCGCTGAAAAGGGCACTGTTTACTTCACTAAGGTCAGTATATATTGTATTCTCTCTCTCTCTCTCTCTCTCTCTCTCTCTCTCTATAGAGGGAGAGAGAGATGTGTAAATACTATGTGTGTGTGTGTGTGTGTTCCATATAAAGCCGTGAACGCACGCACAGAGACAATGTAGGGAGCATCGTATATACTTTTTCTCGTAATTTATTCCAGGTGAATATGAGACCAGGAAAGCCATTAACATTTGCAGCAATTGAAGTGCCATCGAAAGCGAAGAAAATACTTGTTTTTGGTCTTCCTAGAAATCCAGTGAGCGGTATGGTGACTTTCAACTTAATTGCCGCTCCTGTCTTGAGATATATATCTGGATACCATGACGTCATGCCCTGCAAGTAAGCGTGCGTGTGTGCGCACGATGATTTATATATATTTGCTTTCAGAGTACAGGCAAAAACACGTCATTCAATAAAGTTGGACCAGGAAGGCCTGAGTATCATCGAGCCATCATCCAATGGGAAACTAATGACAACCATTCTGGGTAAAATGAATTAAGTTATATATATACGATGGATACGTACATTATATTAAAATTAAACCAATCAATCATCTGTATTATGTGCGTGCATACACATAGATATATGTATATATAGCACGCACATGCACACAGTATATATGTATGTATATAACATATAAACTGATGTTTTGTCAGTTAAACAGATGAGTAGTCGTTTGTTAAGTATGAAATCTGCAAATGCACTTCTTGAGCTTCCTCAAGGACCCGGAATAATACCTGCTGGCTCTCAAGTAACTGCATTTTTAATCGGAGGTAAGTGTGTTTGTGTGTGTTATTACCATATACTACGTAATAATACGATTGATCTCATGTATGTATTATAAGATCTCTCGAACAAGTTTATACCACCACCTGTGAAGCCTAAAGCACTTAATCCCTCTCAAGTCGAAAGTACGGACAGTGCACGGATTAAGGCTGCCGTACGAGTGGCTATTCTCACTGTAAGTGACACGGTGGCTTCAGGAAATGGCCCGGATCGAAGGTGGGCCTGTTATAGTGTGTGTGTGTGTCACATATGCACGTATAGATTACTTAGTATATACTATAGTAGTATGTGTATAGATAGTCTCAGCTATACACAATGGTTATAGTTATATGTTTCTATCTTAGACGTGTACTACTAGTAATAGAGGCACGCACACACAATGGTTATATATTTTTCTATCTTAGACGTGTATTACTAGTAATAGAGGCACGCACGCACACTCGCTCTCTCTCTCTCTATGTGTGTGTGAGACATTATGCTCTTACAGTGGACCAAGAGCAGTGCAAGTGATAAATTCACTTTCTGAAAACCTTGGAGGAGCCAAAGTAGTAGCAACGGCAGTTGTACCTGATAATATTACAAGAATACAACAAGTTATAGAAGATTGGAGCGATGTTGAAAAAGTCGATCTTATAATTACTACAGGCTAGTTTATATAATATATATGTACACGTATAAGGTATATGTATTTTGCGTATGTGTGTGTGTGCGCGTGCGCACGTTTATATGTGATGTTTTACAGGAGGGACAGGTTTCACACCAAAAGATGCAAAACCGATGTTACAAAGGAAGCACCTGGCTTAATGACACTTATACTATTAGAAAGTCTTAAGGTAATTAGGAGTATGTTTAAGCTGTTTAGTGACTCTTTATGGTTTGTAGATCACTCCAACAGCAGTGCTCTCCAGAGGATTAGCCGGCATAAGGGGCTCGACATTGGTAAATCTCTCCTCTCTCGTGTTTAGGAAGACCGCAGGCATAGACTCACGTGCTAGTTGTCTCGTATATAGATATATACACATACATCCAGACACTGTATACACGCATACACGTATGTATGTATGTATGCATAGGTGTGTATGCATGTATGGATGTACTAATCCTGTCTATTGCAGATTATAAATATGCCAGGAAATCCAAACGCTGTAGCAGAGTGTATGCAACCTCACGCATTGAGACAAGTCCGAGGTATTTTTATTATAATGTTATAAGTATAGATATAATACATATACATATATATATATATATATATATATATATAGAGAGAGAGAGAGAGAGAGAGAGAGAGAGAGAGAGAGAGAGTTAAGTATTTATAAATTCTACAGTTCATGACCATGCATTTACACAATGTAAATAATAGAATTTGTATAATTTCATACACATTATTTATATACTATGCATCTTGTAATTGGTATGTGTCATGTATTTTGCTAGTAATTTTTTTATAATATATACATTTTTCAGGTGATAAAATAGAAAAGCATCCACGACAAATTCCTCACGCTGCTACTGGCGCCACGTGGCCAAAAGTTACATGGCTTCTAAAGTAGGTGAAATGGGGTGTTCTTGTGCTCATTAGGAGGTAAGACTGGTTGATTATTAAGAGAAACAAGCCATTTTTGTCTAACCTGTTTGTTTTGTGTGTGTGTGTGTGTGTGTGCGTGCGTGTGTGTTGGTACACGCACATATACATTAATATGGTGTTAAATGTGTTTTGAAGGGGATAAAGTATAACTTGCGAATATATTATAATTAAATGATTTAAATTTGATTTCAACCTTAAATTGAAATGATAACAATTAAAATCTCGTGTATAGTATATATTAAGAATGGCATGACTTTTATTTTAGTTTTAAATGTTTTTGATATAATGATAACAAAATGAATGTATAAGACAAGGGGGTTTAATTAAGAATATATTTGAATTGAATGGTTTGAATTTTATTTCATTTTTATACTTATGGTAATATCAAAAATTATCTTATGTTTAAGTTTTAAAATGGACAATGAAATATATATTAGAAATATATCTTAATTAAATGGTTTATACTTTATTTAATTTTAAATTTTATTAAATATTTTAGTAATATTTGTATAAAGTGGCTTAGAATGCAATATATACGAAGGATGGAAAGACTTAAGTATTAATTATAAATTTTATTTAAGAAATAATGATCTTAAAAAAGTTAATTTATTTTAATCTTACATTGTGTGTGCATGTGAGTTATTTAAATTATGATTTAACTTTTTAATATGTATTATATGTGCTTGATATAGGATTAAATGGAGTCTGGAACTTTTATGCTCACAACTCCAAGAGCTAATATAGGCATGAATGTATGTATAATATTTTTAAATAGAAATATAATATTTAAAAAGCTTTTTATTATTTTTTTATGAATAAATGTTAAACTTACCTTATGTGAGAGAGTGTTAATATAATATACATGTGTATATACAACCAATGCCTTTTCTTTCTTGTTAATAATACACTTTTAAATATAGTACATCTTTAATTATATTTGGATTATTTATATTGTATTAATTATTAAAGATGTATAATATCCAAAAATGTAGTGTTACCATGAAAGAAAAGTTGAAAAAAGAATACTTAGTATATTACTTTATGATAAGAGCATTAAATTGTTTAATAGTATTTATAATTTTATATAGTAATTTTAAATTGGGAAATATTATATAATAGATTTATTGTGTATACAATTGATTTATATACTCTATCAACAACCATTTTATATTGTATTAAATGGTTATCTTATATCACTTATCTATGGCTATTTTAAATTTTATTTAATAACCATTTTAAATTTTATTTAAGTTATTTTAAATTTTTTTTATCAATTATCCTAAATTTTATTTAATAATTTAAATTATTTTTGATGATAATAATTTTTCTAAACTCACAAGGTTAAGGTAGGTTAAGAATCCAATGTTATCTTTAAATAATTAAGTTAAAGGTTAGGTTAATAATAACAATTGAGTTAAAGAATTTAAGGTTAATATTTAAATTAAAGATAATAAATTTATTAAGTTAAAAATAACAATTAAATTAAGGGTAAAATAATAATTAAATTAACAATTTAACTTATGGAAGGGTAAACTTATCAAATTAAAAATAATAATTGAGTTGAAATTCATATTAAGAATAAATTTATCAAGTTAAGAATAACAAAAAGGTTAAGAGTTATTAAATTGTTAAGCTTAAAAACTTATCAATTGTTAAGCTTAAGTATGTATAAATAAGATTTAAAAACTTATCAAGTTAAAGAATAATAAATAAGGGTTGTAAACCCATGCATAAGATAAATTCATTATATTAAAAATAATAATTGGGTTAAAGGTCTAACTTCAAAAATTTATTAAATTAAAAATAATTAATGATTCAACTTAGGAATAAACTTGCCAAGTTAAGAATTATAATTAAGTTAAAAAAAATTAAAAACTCAAAATAAACTCATTATATTAAATGTAACAACTAAGTTATCATTAATTATAAATTATCATTAAATAATTAAGTTCACCAAC
Source organism: Selaginella tamariscina (assembly GCA_003024785.1). Classification (NCBI taxonomy): domain Eukaryota; kingdom Viridiplantae; phylum Streptophyta; class Lycopodiopsida; order Selaginellales; family Selaginellaceae; genus Selaginella; species Selaginella tamariscina. The sequence goes on from PUQB01000295.1 coordinate 153,096, forward strand.
CATGGCATGTGTACTAGTATATTAATAAAATTAAACTAAAATAGATATTACATAAGAAATTAAAACGTTCCTTGCGACTTCAAAAGTAATCACATGAAGTGCAGCCTTTTACATCATGCATTGCCCAAGGGATGAAACATGGCCAAGAAGGTTACCAATTAATATTGTACATTGCATAGACAATTATGTACACTAATAATCAAAATGTGTTTTTGAATAGGAAACATTGCATGAAATGGTTTAATATCCTTTTTATTTTATATAAAACAAAATAAATGATTTAAAGTAAAATATGTAAAATAAAATGTATTCTTAATGTCCTTGAAATTTAAAGAGTTATAAGTTAGGATATCTTAATATAAACATTCTAACATTAACAAGATGGAATATAATTTAACTGTTAACTACCACTTAAGAATATACTATTATATAATGGTGGTGATTAAAAGAATAATAAGCTCAACTGTTACTTAATGTGAAATGATCATAATGAATGATAATTATTTAAATAAAATGTTAATTTAAGAAATAACACAAAACTTTCTAAATATACGTTTGAAAACTTTTTATTATATTACACAAAACCTTCAAATATACATAACTAATTTCCAGAAATGACTAATATAACCTTCAAGCCAGCAACCAAAAATTCTTTTGCCATTTTGTGTTAATCAAGTATCCTCCCACCTTCTTACTCTTCCTCCTCACTGCCAATGTCAAACATTCTGCATTTTGTATGCAGTAATCTACTAATCCATCCCCCTTATGTCTCAAAAGTCTATTCAAACAAACAAATATGCTTAGGAATATACTAAAATACACATACGTATATGTGTGTGCGTGCGTGTGTATATATATACCTCCACAAGAATCCGAGTTTCTTTTGGCCCAATACAAGTACGGAAGCGTCTAGTTTCTTCGCTTGATCAACAATTGTAGGACCTTTCTCGCCTTCAAACACAAGAGTTTCAACTTCAATCTAGTAAAAAATAAAATAAAATAGAAATAAATTAAAAAAAAAAAAAAAAAATACATTAAGTAATTACCTCTGGTTTTCTATCTAAACACAAGCTCTTTAATGAGTTTAACACTTGGTTGCCTTCTTTTAGCTTTGTCTTCTCAGAACCTTGTTCTATAAAAGGAACATGGAGTTAATCTCTCTCTCTCACACACACACACTTACACACGTCATAGACACGTCATTTATGCACACACACAACTTCTCTACACACACACACATTATAGACACGTCATTTGATATACACATACACAGCTTAGACACGTCATTTATGCACATTTCACACAAACACACACAACATCTCTCTCTCTCACAACACACGCACGCACGCACGTCTTACTTGAAGAGTGCAATACGTAGAGGAGTGTAACCATGTCCATTTTGTGGACAACGTGTGAGAGTGCCCATAATAAAGCTGAACGGGCTTCAGCCGAGTTATCAACAACCACAATAATCCGTTTTACGCTTGTTTTAGACGCTTTTTCTTCTACCGCTAGCCATTCCTGACTGTATATATTTTCAAAATCAATATACACACATTTATCGCACGCGCGTGTGTGTGTGTGTGTGTGTCTCTCTCTCTATATATATATATGCAACTATGATTACAAAACTAGTGATAATGTATAACATCTCGCTGTTTCACATATCCAAATATATGAAAATGTTTTACAAAAAGAAATTAATATAAATAAATAGAACTATACCAATGTATTTGTGGACATTTTAATACATTGTTGATACATAAGATATTATATGATATAAACCTGCTTACACTCCCAACTACTGGTACTTGCTCGAGCGGCAGTTTGAACTATTGGATTGCTCTCACTCGTCGATCTTCTGTGTGAAATCTTATTAAAAGATCCACATATTCTTGTAATTGCTGCCATTTTGATAGGAAAAAAAATGCAAAATATATATATACTAATTTTTCTAGAAGAAAAAAAAATTAAAAACCCAGTAAGTTTAACAAAAATTTAAGAAATATAATGAGAAAACCATGAAAAATAGCAAAGTTATATGTATAATCTGTGGGCTAATATAAGGAAGTGAACAGTCACCTGTGCAGATAAGACTTTGGCAAGAGAATACTGTGCTTCTTTACAAAGACAGGAATCTTAATTAAAATATATTAATTACAAACGTGTTTCTTAAGTTAATTTTATTTTATTATTTATTTATTAATATTTTAGTCATCTGTCTGTCATGAGTGGACCACGACTGATGCAAGATTTTCAAGTGCTCCTTCTCCCATTTCTACGCACGACGACAAAGAATAAAAAAGATATGTGTCTGATATTTCAAAATAATATATAAAAAAATATTTTTTAATATTTAATCGAATTATTCAGCATTTTGTATTTGAGTGTATTCCACTCAGATGGTTTGTTACAGCCGCAAAGCGTGACTTTGTTCGAAGATTGTATATATTAAAATATTATAAAGCTCAGTTTAATTATATACATTGATTATCATATAAGATTGATATAAACTAATATGAAAATAATAAACTTCAGAAATTTATAATTAAAAATATATATATTATAACTGTACGTTATACATTTTATAGAGATAGATGCACTAAATTAATTACTGCAAGCAACCCGCGAGTTGCTGGGATCTCCTGAACGTGCCCACGCACGCCGCAGTCTTATCAATCTACATCAGAGTAAATACAAGTATATATGCAGGTATATACACCTATAAATTATTTTTATTTTGTATGAAACAAGTGTATATATATAGAGTGAAAATGCCTAAGCCTTATACATGGATACACATTATGATTGTAATATTTATTTGGAAGTATGCTCGAGTAAAAGTAATAGTATATATTGCATATGTATCGTGTTTAATTATTTAATTTAATTTTCTATATAAACATGCAATCTAGACGTGTGGAGACGTGGCATGCACAACGTATTAACATTGTCAATATCGGAATAAATTAATTAATTTTGGTTTTAATAATGTCGGTGATATATTCCCAATTGAATTCCATTTAATTCCCTACCATATTCGATAAGGACTAATTTATTTTCATTTATAGGATGCATTTTTTCATACGCTGTCTGCTTCATGCATATCATCGTCGCCATCATGAGCTTATATATTTCATGTATGCACGAACACATTGTAAGAGTTTAAAATACGTCACCATCATGAGCTTATATATTATGTACCAACACATATTATAAGAGTTGAACGTATGTCCTTTAATAAGATTAATATTTATTTATTTATTTATTAACGAGGACAATCTTAAGCACTAGAGATAATAAGATTAATATTTATATGTTTATGAATCAGGAAATTTTAAGTTTGAACTTGAAACTCTGAATCACTAGAGTAAAATGAGATTAAAAAATATATATATTTATTATTTATTAATTAAGAAATTTCTATCTAACTTAAATATCTTAATCACTACAGTAAACTCAGAATTTAAATCTAAAATAATAAAATATAAAAATATAATAAGGGAGTTGAGCTCAAATCTTATATATCAACAAGGCAGTAGAAATAAATCCATGTGCGATTAAAAGACTGTATTACTAATATAACTACTATACTAAAATATAATAACTATATAAAAATAATTAATAATGGCAATAAAATGGATTAAATAGTATAAACATAGAATGGTACCATACAATGAAATTAAATATTCCAAGGAAATGTAAATTTATTTGAAAGTATATAGTGCATGAGAGTAAAAAGTAAACCACCCATTAATTTAAGTACATCATTTCCTAATTAAATAGGTGGTAAAAAATTCTAAATTTATATTATTGTATACTATTTTGATTTATAATCTAGCTTACAATAGCGAAATAGATATAATTTATGTAAAGAATATACCTTAATATTTTAAGGTATATATTGGAATTATATATGGGTGCACTTGGATGTCATATAGGATATTAAAATTAAGTCAAAGGTTACTTAATACTTCGTTGTCTCCTTGTACATATAAGGAAGGGTTATTAATCTTGTATATTATTTTAAGTTTAAATGTACATCCTTTTCATTAGTAAAAATGTCTAATTCATCTTTTTCTTTTTAGTATTGTTTCTTCTTTTTCTTCTTTTTTAAAATTTCTCTACGGTGGTCCCCATGAAGCAATTCTTACAAGCCATAACGAGTCACATGTGTTACACACAACAATTATTTAATATCTTGACACAAAGAATCCATAATTCAATTGGATATAATTCTCATATTCCCTCGATTCTTTCTCACGAGCAACCACGAAAAATGCACATGCCCTCCATCAGCTTTATGAATTGCCACCATGTTGTTGCCTTATGATTTCAACACTTGGCCTCAACATACAAGGAGATGATTGATTTATCTTTATCCTTATTTAAGATTGCATTTGAGCGTCATGTTGATGCCTCCATATCACTAGATAGGGTTTTGTAGTTGCAATAAAGAGATGGTGAAAAACTGTATAATTTAGAGTTTGTTTCAAGAATCACTTGGCTTGAGTGGACTATAATATGTCCAAAGTGGTTAAAAAATATTGCACAAGTCTTTAAAGATGGTGTTGACTTTTATGTTGCTCGTGTTCAACTTGGATTGTTTAAACCAACCCTTCTTCTTCCAGCTGCTCATTCACAACTTATAAAGATAAATGTTTTGATTTCATAGGCTACATTTTAACCCATGTGATGAGGATGAGAATGAGGACATAGTTGTGGGTAGCGTGGTTAACAATGCGGATGTGATATATAGTGTTTAGTGGGTATTTAATTATTAATTGTGCTAATTATTAAAATTTGGCTTGTCAATGATTACAAGACATGGAAGTTGTAATTCCTCTGGTAGATATATTACTTATTTTTGATAATGAATAAAAAAATTAGTTCCCATCACCAATGTAACAAAGAGATTATGTAATAAAGTTTCACAACCTCTGTGTTTTTGTGGTGTGGTGTTACAAGGTGTGGTTAGGGCACTCAAGTAGGAACCTGTCGTCTTTTCTTTTAAGGGTTTTATTTATGATTGCCCAATATTAAATCTTCTTAATTCTAAGTCATTTATTTAACATTCTTTAGTGACATAATGCTCTTTTCTAATGAAACTTGCTTAGCAAATACTTTCAATATGACCCTAGAAAAAAAAATTTGTTATCTCCGAACAATATTCTAAGGCATTGCCTCTTTGGGTCATGCCTTCTTAATTGTATAATTTGATTTTGAGTTTTAATTGAATGCATATTGAAGGTGTGTGTATGGACTTCAACACGAGGGACATCTTCATTCATGGTTACTCTCCTTTTCTACAATATAATTTAGAGTTCGTGCATCTCTTTAGAATATTACAAATGTGGTCTTTCCTTCGGAATATTGTTAGGAGGATATGAAAAAACTTTTTAATTAGTTTCTAAATCTACAACAACTAAAAGTTGTTAAGAGGATTGAGGTCAACACTTGCCATAATATTAATACAAAGATGCTAAGGCTTTATTTCATCGATAATTTCCACAAGAGAAGCATAAGGTATTCAAAATATGTTATTTTAAAAAGTGGTACATCCGTCTTGTAGCCCATAGGCTTTTGAGTCTCATATTGTTAACAAAGTGGATAGAAGTAGGTGTTCCATTATTGAGTTTTGACTTTTAACTAATGTGATGGTGAATAATCTGAAGCTAAATTTAATGTTGTTAATTAACAACTCTTCTCCAATTTGTTAATAAGGTCATCCATGTGGATTATTAGCAAATTTCTCTAATCTTAGAGAAGTAGCCAAGATTACTTTTCGAACATTTAATGGATTGTATGGGTTCATAGTAATGTTTTTTAATTTGATAAATGCTCCAACAACATTTAAATAACTCATAAATGAAGTCATTTAAAGTTTAGAATCTTTTGCAAGAGTGTTTATGGACAATCTTTTGGTACATTCAATTATTATATGAGAAGAAGATTTGGCTCACGTGGAATAAATTTTATTGCAGGTACGAGAATGTTAATTGATGTTGAAATTGTTAAAGTGTAAATTTGGTCAAAAGTATTTGAGAGTTGTTATCTCTTATGAGAGTGTCTATTTAGATTTAATGAAGATTCAAGTAGTGAAGGAATTTTTAATTTTAAAAGACATATCATAAACTTTAATGATTTTTGTGTAAGGTAACTTATTTGATTCAATTCGTTCCATGTTTGACTAATGAAACAGCTTCATTATGTACTTCACTTGGTTCTGCTTCTTTCTTATGGTTATTTAAATGTTAATCTTCCTTTGAATTTTTATCCATCTCTTAATTTTTTTCCATCTTCTTTATTATTTTGACTTCTCTCATCTCTTTATTTTTCGTATTTATGCTTCATATATTGGTTTAGGTGCTAATCTCATGCAAGGAGATCTGAAATTTGGCCAATGACATTCTATTGCATATACAAATCACAGTCTTAATAGTACAAAACTCAACTATTTGGTTATGAACAAAAAATGTTGAATAGTTGGTTAGGCATTTCACAAGTTCTATCAATGCAATGAGGCACAGTCATTTTTTACCGGCAACTCAAAATTAACATTTATCATGGTTAGTTAACTAACTTAATTAGATGGTTAACTAAGATTAACTTAACATTGCAACTTAATTTGTAAACAAATTTAACAACAAATCACTGTTTGTTGCCAATTTGCATGCATCTCATTTCACAAAGTTTTATGTTTATCTTTATTGTTCTTCAATATTAGTGGAATGTGTTCATGTTGCAGTGCATTCCATATTAAAAAAAGAAGCATTTGATTTTTAATGACTAATGTGGATGTTTTATTACGGGCACCAGTTGTTACGGGTGTTTTCCCATCTTTAGAATCTACACCATTCTTTAATTTTTGCAAAACTTAGATTAGCACAACGCTTGAAACCATGAAGTCAATAGATAATTAATGCATTTAAAACTCATAAGTTGGTGGCAGATGTTGATATTGATTTTCAAGACCATATTACAAAGCTCACAATGGTAAATGATCTTCTTATATTGTGAGACCAATTAAAATAGGTATTCCACTTCAGTTGGTAATCCCATCATGTTATGTATCTTATGATGACCTTTCTTTGGTCATCTTAAATTTCAGAAAGTATTGTACAAATTAAGTTTTCGATTCTATTGGCTTCATCTCCAACATGATTTTTATAATATCTACAAGTTTATCATCTGTGTTAAGTTCAAAATTCTCAATTCACTCTTCCTAATGGTTGCTTACAGTTTATACATGTCCATCATTCTTTTGAGTTGGCCGCATATGATTTCATTGGTTCGTTTCCAACAACAAAAATGAAAAATACATATGTTATTATTTTATTTGATTACTTGACATGATACGTAAAAGTTCAACTCTTCCAAAAGCTAAGGCAACTCACGTGACATATTCTTTTTTTATTAAGTGGTAGATCAAAAGCCTCATTTCACAACAGAATTTTTAAATTTATTAACTATTAAATTGAGAATCAAACAATCTTTGATGACACTTTATCATTCAAAAACTAATAGTCTAGTGAAATAACTTAACTATACTTTTAACTATATATTGTCTAACTATGTGAATTAGTGACAAACCAATTGGGATCAATACTTTTTTCTTCTTTAATTTGATTATATGTATTTTATCTATCAATCCACTAGAGTTTCCAATTTCATTCCATGTATAATTATTCCATTATGTTTTTTTCTAATGTTAGCTCCCTTTCATAGTCATGTTTTGGAATTATATCTAAACTAAACTCTTTCGATGTTGTGCAAGGAAATATTAATAAAGTTATTTTATGCTCAAAAGGTACAACAATAACATTATTATGTTCGGCATTCATTTATTCTTGATGTTGTGAGTAATAAAGTATTAGTCTTATATTTGAAAATGCATTTCAAAAGTTTATATTTTAAATTAATTTTAAGTGATTTGGCCTATATTTCATTGTGTAAATGTTAGATTCTTAAATGTATATGATTTACAATTTAAAGAGAATGTTCAGTAACTATCTTTATATCATCAGTTCAAGCCTAAAAGAGAGAATAATGTACTTTAAAAATATATATTTTAAAGTATATACTGGAACTACACGACTTACTTTGTTTTTAGGGTTAGGATTTTTATGTAATAAATGAATGAGACATCAACGAACCCTACACATGGATCTTTACCATTATGAGTAAGAATGTACATAAACACTCATATATCTCTCACACAGAGAGGCGCACACACATATATATAATTTTATTTATTTTTTTTTTGTTGAGAAATGTGAATTAATATTCTCATCCTAACAATTGTTCAATCTTTGCATACATTTTATGTAGCTTCTATATATATATATATTACAAATAATATCAATATTTATAAGTTTATATTAAGGATGTATAATTTTTATACACTATGAGGATTGCTCTATGCAAAAAATATGTTACATTATATATATCTTAATATATCATGTGTATTTACATATTCTAGTATATACTTTATACACATGTTTGTATATACATGTTCAAGTATTTTTATTGTGTGTGTATGTATATACATAGTAATAATTAAACATATGAATTTAGTATAATATACAATAGAATTCATTATATACACATTTAAGTGTACTTTATACTTATGTGTCTATATGGATGTGTTTATAGTTAAATAAGTAGATTTAATATAACATATGAAACAATATATTGCAGCTCAATACTTCACGTGTATGTATAATCATTACATGTATATATGTGTGAAGGGGGTTTCTTTCATGTAGTTAACTGTGGAGTTTGTGAGAAAAATGTTAATAATGATATGTGTGTGAGAGAGAGATACAAACAAGTGTACGAGTGAGAGAGAGAGAAAAAGAATTACAAACAAGTATAAACGTGTGAATATATGTGTATATGTGTTTCTGCTATATATAATGTATATGTGATTAAAGCTTAATACCTACACATTTTAAAGCATTTTACATTGGAGTGTTTTAGTGTGATGAAATTAATTAATTCAAATGCAAATGACTTCTTAAGGAAACATAAGGATGTTTAACACCTTTAAAACGTAAGTGTTTAAATTCTCGAGCAAAAGTCTTATTGGGAATATGTAATTTTGCAGTAATTAATTTTAATATATGCCCTTCATTAAACTTATATTTTAACTAATTTAAAAATTCTAATGTTTTTTATAAAAACCTTAATATAGGATTCATATTTGAAACTTAAATGTAGCTATTCTGATTTGTTTTGATTTACTTATATGTAAAGATCTTAATAAAGTAATCCAGTTCAACAAATATAATATGACATGAAAAATCGATTCAAAAGTATATCACTTACGTGAAACCCTAATTAGGGCAATTACCTTAAAATTTCAAAGTAGCCAAAGTAATATATGTTTAATTATAATAATAATGAATAATATAGTTACAGTGGATGAAATTTTGATATTCATTTTAAAATCAGATAGACAATCTGGTCTTTATAAATATTTAAATTATATGCTTAACTTAAGAACTATTTGCAATAATATTTGATATATTTGGGAAATATGTTAATACAAAATTTTGTTATTCAATACGGACTTTAAAAAAAGATTAATTAAAAAATTAACAAATTATCAAAACACAGAGATACAGGAATGTTTAATGAAATTTCTTGTCAGAAGTAAAATTTATACTGATTCTACGCATTACTTTCAAATAGGGTATAGGGTTTTTGAGTAAATTCTATGTGGGCGATTAGAGGCGTCTCCAGATGTATTCTTCACAACCCATCCTCGTGCGGTTAGTGTATATTATATATAAATATGCAAAATGTGAAATTAAAATACAAAGTCTGTCCAACACATATAAAATGTGAATATAAATATAAATTAAATATAAAATCTTTTTTAAATAGCTGTCCCAGCTCTAGCCAGATTCTGCTCTACAACAGAGACAATGTTCGACTCTGATGTTGACGAAGGAGAAGATATTAAATCAAATGGTTCCAAACAACCTGCGGACATGAACTATTATGGAATTTACAAGGTATATATTTTATATATTGTTATATATATAAATAAATAATAAAATTATTATGGAAATTAATAAGCATATTTAAGTACTTAATAGTAAAGTTATCAATTATTAAATTTGATTCTATTGTCATATAAAAACCTTGCTTTATGTTTTATGGCTACTGTTTACTTTTACCGTTTTAATAGCACAGTCACAAATAAAACTGTTACTCAATTGAATATTCATTATATAATTTATTCAATTAATCTACATTTTAAAGAAACTGCTGAAGTATTGACTTATATTATATCTATTATATTTTAAAATATATAAAGACATTTAAGTTTATAGCTAGTTTATCCATTAAACAAAAAACAACTATGGAACTAATGAATTAACATTTAAGTAATTAATCAAAGATGTGTCTCTGTTGTTGTACAAATCCAAAAGGTAATAAATTATACCCATATATAAATACATATATAGAGACCTTTACAAAAAATTTAATTATTTATTTTATTTAAATGCAGGCAGTTTTAGTAGGACAGGTGGGTTTTGGCCCATTTGAGAAGATACTTGGAGATGGGAGGGGTTTAACACTGTTTTCAGTTGGGACTTCGGGTTTAATTAGGCCCAAGAATTACCACGAGCAGCTACAGTGGCATAAGGTTACCGTTTATCCTGAACACTTACGAAAAGTTGCTAAACAACTTCAAAAGGGGTATGCACACACACACACACACATATAGCATAATAATAATAAATTATTTTTTCGTCAAATATTTCTTTATATAATATAAATTCAAACTTTATAGTTTTTAACAAGAGAGTTTACATTGAGGGGAACTTGGAGATTATACTTATATCAGTATTTTATTTATGTTATACTTATATTAATATTGTTTTTATTATATACAGGGAAACTTGTGTTTATATATATATATAATATAATAATTTTTAGTCAGATATTTTCTTTATATAATATAAGGGAGAGATTTAGTCATTTATACTCTATAGTTATATTCACTAAACTGAATATTTAGACGGAGAGTTTATATTGAGGGAAACTTGGAGATGCGCATATTCAACGACAATGTAACTGGAGGTCTTAAAAGGATAAGGGAGGTAGCTGTGAGACGGGATGGTAAACCAAAACGTTTATAATTTAACTTAAATTCTAATATATTAATTAATTAACTTTGTAAGTTATTTAATAATTATGTATTTTAATTAATACTTAGTTTTTTTTAATAAATAAATTTATAGGTCAGTTGATACTTTTAAAGGGAAAAGAGACACATAAGCTTACCATTTCTGGTTATGTTAAACCTGCTGTCACCAACTCACCACTTGAAGCTTGTCAAGAGGAAGAGGTAATAGTGGACGAAAAGATTCTGCCTTATATTCCATGATTCTGCACTATTCTTAGAAATATAGTGTTATGCTTTAGTTTTATTAAACTGTTGTTAATGTAAAACTGTTGTGTATTGTTAATAATTACGTACACTATGCAGATATACTCTGTATTTTATTTTATTTTTAAGTTTAATATTCATTATAAACTATTGCATTCACAATATTGATTTTAATGTTTACGTATCTATAAAATATCATATGAAAATATATAACATCGTATAATATTACATATAAAAATTGTAACAATGATAACAACGCTGCTTCCGTGTAATGAAGTTATAAATGTATAAATTAATGTATAATGTATTAAATAAGAATATCACATCAAAACAACAACGAAATAATCAAGATTTAATCATTTTCTAAATTCTGAACTTAAAGAAAATTCTGTACTGGTTCAGAGATGGTTATTAAATCAATTTTCAGGTATTAAATTTGTAAAGCATACTAGTTAAAGTGAAAATATAATAAGTATTTTTTATAAGAGATATGATATCCACTCTTAGTTAATCTAATATATCATTATTACACCACCTACAACTTCAGTACACTCTCTCTCTCTCTCTCTCTCTCTATATATATATATATATATATATTCAAGTTGCACATAGATGATGCATGAGTACATATTATATTTGTAAATAGTATTTTTTGTGTCAAACTAATCTTGCAAAGAGTAATAATGTTCTGATCTTGTCAAATTTTTTGTTGATTATAAATATAATTATCTAATATATAAAGAATTTGAAAGATATCAAGCATATAAATTTCATAAATAAAGCCATTCGGTTAACTTAACATAAACACAGAAATATTTAGTTAACAATTTCTTACTAAAGTATAAACTGTTGCTCACAATAAAATTACTATATAATTTACATATTATAAATATTAATATATGTATGCGTGTTATTTATAAAATTAAGGTATTTTTCTATTTCATTATTAATTTTAATATTGTAAAACTTCTTAATGTTTCTTTTAAAATTGAAGATTTATTATACATCTATATATAAATGTACATGTATACCTACGTATATATTCGTGTACAATCGTTCATATACATAAGTAACAACAAATATAATTGAGATGTAGTCCATGGCTGTACGTTGTAGTTGTAGTTGTGTGTGTGTGCGTGTATGCAAGATATAATAATGAGGTATATGTAAGAAGAGAGAGAAGATGCTTGATAACGAAGGGGATGGATTCGTAACAAGCCTATAGTGAAGATTCTGTCTACCTAAACTGAAATAAACTTGTATAATTGCATATATAAAGAATGTTTGTGAGCTTCCTTGTTCACTTATGTGGTACAAATAGTAAAGCCTCTAACATGGGCCTTATCAAATAATGCTGTTTAACTCAGGAATTCAGTTGTAATTAAATTTGTGATTGAAATCAAATTTGCTTTCGTATTATAAAGTAATCTACTATAGAATATTCTGTATTATATTACATTTTTGTTATATTCTGTAAAGTAATTGAATATTCTGGTGTGAGTGATTAATTTTTAATAATTAAATTACAAATGAAATTACAAATATGTTCAGGAAAGCCTACATTTTTTAGATGGCCTTGTGGACCGTCTCAACCCTAGGTTCAGAATGTGTTTGATCACTTGCTGAGACCTAAAATGTTGACCATAGTAGTGATCACAATGCTTGCAGTAATAAGCATTGTTCCTAAATACACAATACTGCCTCACATTGATGTTACTATCTGTCCATTTTCACAGTCTCACTCACAAACTTCACTTTCATTATATTAGAAAAATGTAAAAAATCCGAAAAGGTAAAAATGAGTTTGACAGAAGAGACAACAAAATATTCTTTGTTAACTAAATTACAATAAGCAAAAAACTTAATTTTAATTAATTCTGATTAATTGTGGAAGACTTTTTTCTGTCGAACAGAGTCACTGAAGTTGACAGGTGATGTATGAGAGAAAGGCTCAGTTCATATGCTATGCAGAGGCACAACCTACAGAACTATTTGAGTGAGTTGTGCCATGTTCAGAAGCACCAAAGAGAACATCTTCGAGGTCTGTTTGTCACGATGATGCAGATATTCTCGTTGATAACAAGCTCGGATTTACAAAAGATAGAGTCGTTAGCATGTACCACACAACACACTAGTTTTTAGTTCAAAGTATAATTATATACTTATGGTTTGACATAGAATGTTAATGCACTACAAATTATATATATACAATCTAGAATATGTATAATCACATTGGTCTTGTTTATACGATTTTGTACAGATTAATCGAGATGCAAAGCAAAGACTATATAGAAGAGCATGCGGCAGCTCATAGTGAAGATGATAATGATAATCCAATTGCAACATGTACATATTCTTAAATAATTATGTTATAAAACTAGATTAGAAGCGGCACAAGTTATAGTTAAACCAGTGACTCTGTTTGACAGAAAAAAGTCTTCCATAATTAATCAGAATTAATTAAAATTAAATTTTTTGCTTATTATAATTCAACTAACAAAGAATATTCTGTTATCTCTTCTGTTAAACTCATTTTTACATTTTCGGATTTTTTTACATTTTTCTAGTACAGTGAAAATGAAGCTTGTGAGTGAGATTGTGAGAATGGCAGATAGTGACATGATGTGAGGCAGTATTGTATATTCAGTAACAATGCTTACTACTGCAAGCATTGTGATCACTGCTATGGTCAACATTTTAGGCCTCAGCAAGTGATCAAACACATCCTGAACCCAGGGTTGTGACAGTCCACAAGGCCATCCAAAAAACGTAGGCTTTCCTGAACATGTTTGTAATTTCATTATTAAAAATTGATCACTCACACTAGAATATCCAATTATCCTTTACAGAATATAACAAAGAATCTAATATAGTAAGAATATTCTATAGTAGATTACTTGGTAATATGAAAGCAAATTTGCTTTCAGACCATTGTTCGCCACAAATTTAATTACAACTAAATTCGCTGCTTGCAATCGGCTGTGCACATCGAGCATAAAATCATGGAAGCGTATCCTCTTCTTTTTCCATGTTGAAGGCCTGTATAAGAACCTCGTTATATGCACTTGTGCATTATATGGATACCTACCCCCTCTCTAGTTACTTACAGTTGTTCATAGAACATGTCCATAACTCAGACCACCAGCTTCTATTTCTGTAAACAAAACATAGATATTACTCTATGTGAAACTAAACCCATATTTAGCTGTGCTTTTCAGTAAATCGAACAAAGCTTGTAATGCTCTCAAAGCATCTTCCTACATATAGTTAAATAATGTTATTTCTAATATATATACTTAACGACCATCTTTTAAGTGAGTGTGTGTGTAATGTAACATACCTGATATTTATCCCCTAGCAAAAGTGTTCCTGACGCTATTCTCCTTTCATACTCCACCAATTGCCTTGTCCGGTTTGTGGGCCTAAGGTTCCAATTGCAAAGCCCCAACTATTCATAAAAATATTAGAAAATGATCAATGTATGCTATATAATATAATATCGATTTACTTGTGCCCTTCCTGGTATCAATAGTGTTGGTGGTAAGACGCCTGTTTGGAGATTTCATGTAGAGATTTTACTGATAATTTCCTTCGTTCAAAAAGCTAAATCGCTTGATTTCAATGACTTCTCTATGAGAAAAACTACCAAATGTACGCAATACCTCACGATTGATTAAATACCCCATCTTTCTACTAAAGAGAATATTGAAAGAACCTTTTTCTATTTCCATAAAATAAACCTTATATACATAGATCATATCATTGAGTATCATAAGTATCTACTCTGCACTCATGTGATAAACCGGAGTATCCGAACTAACTCATATCACAATACACTACCGGAGTATCTCAACTAACTCATATTATAACACCCCCCTCAACCGAGGACTCCTAGTTGATGCTGCAGCTTGCAGAAAATTGTTTCTCCTAAGGCCTTGGTAAAAATATCAGCTAGTTGTTGTTTAGTTAAAGGAACATATTCCAGTACAATCACGGATGAAATGATGTTGGATCTCGATATGTTTAGTTCGGGCATGAAACACCAGGTTCTTTGTCATGGTAGTGGTACTCTTTGTCATGGTAATGGTACTCTAATTGTCACATAAGAGGGGTGTTGGAGAGAGTTGCTCCTGCTTTAGAGAGCATATGTCAAAGCCATACCACCTCCCTTACGCAAGAACTAGCGGCTACATATTCGGCTTCAACACTGGATAATGCAACGGTCGTCTGACACTTGCTTCCCCATGAAATAGGAGCTCTACTGAGAAGATAACACATTCCTATAGTGGAGTGTCGTGAGTTGGAGTCTCTAGCCCAATCAGCATTAGAGTATGCCTGGATCTTCATCATAGGAGTGGAGCTCTGTTGGTAGGACACACCAAAGGAAAGTGTTCTGCGTAGAGGATCCGTTTGGCAGCAATCCAATGTTCTGTGGTGGGATTGCAGTTGTAGCGACTGAGAAAGTAGTGGCAAATGTGATGTCTGGACGAGTCAAATTGGCGATGTACAAGAGGCTTCCTATGAGAGATCGGTATCTCATGGGATCTGAAAATGCTTCACCTATCTCGGCCTTGAGTTTGCGACCTGTCACCATCGGCGTTGGAGCGGGATTACATCGCTACATTCCAACACTCTTTGAGCAGCTTTTGAATGTTGCGAACTTGCGTCAACTTGACTGTTCCTCGACATCTATCCCTACTCACTTCCATTCCCAAAAGTTTGGACACGGGGCTGAGGTCCTTTGGCATACCTTGAATGGAGCAAGCATTTGGAGTCGTTAAGCAATCTTGTGTCATTTCCTACCATGAGGCAGTCATCTACATACACTGCAATGATGATGAAGTAATCGTCCAGTTCCTTGAGGTAGATATTACTATCGGAGTTGAGCTTTACGAACCCTTGTGAGCGAAGGAATGAGTTGATGCAATCATACCATTCTCGGGCTGCCTGCTTAAGGCCATATACAACCTTTTGTAGCTTCTAGATATATTCCTCACCACCTTCTCCATGGACCTTGAACCCTAGTGCATGTTGCATGTATAGTTTCTCATGTAGTGGTGCATTGAGGAATGCAGTTTTTACGTCAAGATGATGTGCCTCTAGGTTGAACTGAGTGGTAAACGCCAGAAGAGATATTATGCTTGTAGCCTTGACAATGGGTGAGAATGTCTCGGTGAAGTGAACTCTTGGTATTTGTGAAAAGCCTTTTGTTACGTACCTGCTTTGTAACGTGATGGTTGGCCATCAATATCAGGAATGAGCTTGAATACCCATTACCTTATGACTAGGCTCTCGTCGGACCAAGCGGAAGGTGTCCTTCTCCTTGTGAGACTCCAATTCATCTTGCATGGCTTTAAGCCATTGCTCCTTTTCACTCCCACTCATTGCTTGTTCGTAAGAAGTTGGCCCTTGACTAATCTCCACCTGAAAAACCTGTTGTGGCTTGTGAGGTCGGGTTGGATGACCTTCTGCATTCCTCCCAAGGCCAATTGGATCAAACAGCAAGTTTTTTGTTAGACGTTCAACTCCACGAGACCCAATTATTTTGAGAAGTTGAAGTGATGCATCGAGCTCTTCACTTCCTTGGTCTTTAGTGGATTTTTGTACCTGAACATCCATTGATCCTGTAGATGTTTCCTATGTGTACATGTTCTCCAGCTCTAATGGTTGAGCATCTTCTTTTTCATGAGTGTCTTCCTATTCTTGTATTAAACAAGTCCAATCCTCTGGTTCCCATGTTTCTCTGTGTCTTCTGCAGTCTTGGCCCTTGGTTGTTCATCCCTGTAAACCTTGGTTTCATCAAAGACTATGTCGTTGCTTACTGTCACTTCATAGTATTTGGATCTAACAGTCGATATCCCTTCACATTAGGTTCATAACCAACAAGGAACATGAGTTGGCTGCGTGGTTTGAGTTTGCCAAAGTCCAAGCTAAAGATTGACCTATATGCAAGTTGTCACGACCCGATACAGAATACAGGATTCCGGATACAGGATATGGGTTGCAGGACTTTCCTACAGAATATTCCTACCAGGATTCCGGACACAGGATATGGTTGCAGGATATTCCTATAGGATATGCCACAGGATATGCCTAGAGGATAAGGGACATGTGGACTCATCTTAGCCTCTGCATGCATGCAGTCACTTTTGCATGCATGCAACCACTTTTAGCACCCATGCCTAGATTAGCTCTTGGAGTTGTGAACATAAAAGCTCAACCTAATTGTTGTACAATCAGTTACTCAACACCAGTCTTACTACGATCAATCTCGTCTTGTCTTGTTCTTGTCTTGTTTCCTGTCCTGTTCCTGTCTCGCTCCTGTTTCCTGTCCTGCTCCGGGATCTTGTCCTGCTTCTGTCTGTTCATGGATCTTGTCCTGCGCTTTCCTGTCTTGCTCCTAGATCCGTCTTGTTCCTATTCCTAATTCTTGTCCTGCTCTCGGTCCTGTTCCTGAGTCAAGCCTTCTTGTCCTTGGAATCCTGTTCTCTTCCTGGTTCCTGGATCGTGGCTTGACACAAGTGAGCAAACCTATGGAGTCTACAAACGCCTTGACGTTGTCCTGACCACATCTCTGCTGGAATCTGTTCAGGCCGTGCTGAGTGTTCCAGAAGATTCTGTGTTTGTACTGTTGTATGTGCTGCTTCAGTCCAGAACGTCTTTGGGATGCCTGATGACTCAAGGAAGCAATGCACAATGTTGAGGATGGACATGTCTTCCTTCCTGCTGTTCCGTTTTGCTGAGGAGTGTGTGGGCAAGATCGTTGGTGAACGATGCCTCGCTTAGCTAAAAATGTTTTCACGGCAACTCCTACATATTCCCCACCTGAGTCCGAGCGTAGAACCTTCATCTTGTGGCTGATGGCTATCTCAACGTAGTTGATGTAGTGGCACAAAACTTGAAAGGCATCGGACTTATGTCATAGGAAGTATACTTCACAGTACCTTGTGTAGTCGTCAATGAGTATCATCATGTATCTCTTCCCTATTGGGCTGGCTATGCACATGGGTCCGCATACATTTGTGTGGACCAGTTCCAGAGGAGCAGAAGTTGTTGACAAAGAGATCTTTATCTCTATTGAGTTTGTTTTCCCAGCATACACCCACAACATGTCTTCATAGGGTCCGCTTTGGTCACATTTATTTTTAGCCCGTCAACCAGCTTTTCCTTGTGCATGCGGTGGATTAGTAGGAGGTTGGCGTGTTCTAGGCGCTCATGCTAGGCTTGTGTATCCATAGACATGCAGTTACTTGAGAGTGAGTCTACTTGTGAGCTGGTTGAGACGATGCTGAGTTTATAAGTCTCTAGATTGGGAAAGTTCAAGAATGTTTTTCCATTTGATTGAAGCTTGCATTGATCTCTAGAGAAAGCTACATCTATTCCTTCATCTGTTAACTTGGCAACATATACCAATTTTGACTAGTTGGGGAACTAACCAGGCTTCTTTCAACTTCACAGCTTTCCCTCTCCTACAGGTATCCCAGCATATCCTTTTCCAGCTACTTCTAATAGCATTCTTTCCCACTCTCACTTTCTCCCTGGTTGCTGGAACAAGCTTTTGAAGTGCTTGACGTTCTTCATCAAGTGTCTCTCACATCTGAATCTAAAGTCAGTTTTTCTATGCATTTCCTGGAGATTTCGGCTTACCCCTTCTTCCACTGTCCACCATGTTCTTCAATCTCAACAGATTTGCACTAGCGTTTGAACTGAGTCCAAACTGCGATAGCCATTGACAACAGGACAGTTGCTCTTCACGTGCCCTTCAATCCCACATGCAAAACAAGTCCTGGTGTCCTTTCATTTTCCTGAATTGCCCAGTCCAAGCCGTCCTCAACCACGGCTGCCCACGACCTCGACCACAACCTCGATTTGCAAAATGAGCTCTGCAGCTCTTGAGGATTTTGCCTTAGTTGCTCATGCCAAGATTGAGGAGGTTGAGTCGGCTGATGGAGCTCCCTTCATGAGACCTTGAACTGTTAACTCGGAGTGTAAGGTGTCAACTGCATTTTGGAAGGATTGGCACCCATTGCGGACAATTGTTGCAATGGTTTGAAACAAGGATCCTTGAAGCAGCTACAAAGCGCAGCACCTTTCTTGATTCTGTATAGAACTGGGTTGTACCTTTCAGACTGGCAAAATTCTCTTGAAGGGAGAGCATAGTTGGTCGAAGTCATCTCTGGGTTGAATTTTGCATTGTTGATGTTCACCTCAATCACATTCATCTTTGTGGTTGAAAGCTTGCCGTAATGCTCTAGCAAATAACTCCAGACTTCACTTGCTATCTTGGTTCTAATTTCTAGCAGAATGGATTCTGAAAGTTTGGAGTGAATGAGAATAATGGCCTTCTCCTCTTTCATATTAGCAGCTGCACTTCCACCATAATCTGGCGAATCCTCTTTCACAACTCCTCTAGTGGCTCCAGTGCCTTGGAGTGACAACCTCCCATACATCCTCCAACTTGAGGACGCGAGTCATATCATCTAGCCATGATATGAAGCCTTTAGACCCATCAAGGGTCTTGATGCCTTGGAGAAGGATAAGAGCGACCTTGCTCCCAGAGGCCATGGAGCAAGAGTGACTAGGATGAGAACTAATGTGATTCTTGTGAAGAAAAAAAGAGCAATGAGCTCAAGGCTTTGATACCATAGAATAAACCTTATATACAGAGATCGTATCATTGAGTATCCTAAGTATCTACTCCGCACTCATGTGATGAATTGGAGTATCCCAACTAACTCATATCACAATACACTATCGGAGTATCTCAACTAACTCATATTATAACATCTACCTACTCAGCATGCTGTTGGCCTCATTCTCAGCATAGAGACAAATAAATTATGACAAAAATGGTCCAAAATAGGGCAAATTCGTGAAAGAAACAAGAAATCTCTGCCAAAATCAATCTTTTAGCATATCTTGCAGCAAAATCGGTCCAAAGAAGCCTGTTTTCAACATATCATCACTAAAAGAGAAATCTCTTCCACGATTTTCTACAACAATCTTGAAAGAGACGAGAATCAAGCAACATGTGAAAGCCTGCTAGAATCCTTATTGGACATATCCTACAATGAGATCCCTAGAGCAGGATTTCAACCTATTTTTCGATTGAAGAACACAAAAACACTTAAGAAATCTTTACCAGCTCCTGCAGATGGTGCCTTCTTGGATTGACCGCCTAGTGGCACCAAGAACACGAGATGGACCCTGTTTTTCCTCAAGCTTTTTTGCGCCCTAGATCTTGAAAATCAATGGATATAATTCAACCACGTTACAGTAGATCCGCACCATTCATATCTCCAGCAAGGACGTTGATTATCATGTTACACATCTCTAATCGATATGATTACATAACAGATATTATAACTTAATGTATATATAATATAATTGTGTGTGTGTATATTTGACTACAGTGAGTCAATATTGCACAATAAGGGTTGAAAGAGGAGTGAATAGGTTTGATTAAGGTATTTATACTAAGTGTTTGTGCCAGGATTAACGTGCTTGCTGCCAGGTAAATCTTGGTGCCCATATTAGATAGCGCCCATATTAGTGTGCCTAAATCCTAGTGCCCTAGCACCTCCATGGTGAAGTATACGTGGCATATATACGCAGTATATACCATGGAACCTTACATCATCTCCCTCTCAAGACGCAATGTCTGCCTATCAAGGTTGTCCTCCTCCTGGATGAGTGTATGCTGGCGAAACGGTAGTAGCCAACACACATGAGTGACATGTTGTGACTCTCGAACACCATCACGACGCTTCAAGCGATACACTTGCGTCCCCAACTATTCTTCAAACAATCCATGACCCAACCCAACACAGTTGAAGTCCTGTTTGATCCTTGAGCCTCAAAAACTTGATGAGAACCAAATCTCCCACTTGATATTGAGGTGGCGTTTAATGTCGTTGATTATAAGTCCTAATGCTGATACTCTTGTGCTCGGGCTAACTATTTTCCACCTTGAGAATACAATAAAGGAAGGACTTGGTTCAAATGCTCTAACCACATACACCCATCTTCAATCGCACTGGAATGGATTTCAAAGTGCCAAACACAACAAAGAAGCTCGGGTGCTATAAACATGCGAGTTTTGAATCCATATCTATAAGGAGTTGCCCATTCAACGTCAACATTACCAATTATGTTCATTCCAAAATTAGAAGTTGAAGCTAGAACCAATAGTATGGATGCGTTCATGGATTTGATGTTGAAGGAGCTAATCTCCTTGTTTATGAAAGGCTAGAGTACACTCTTGAGGCTGACCACTATGTAGGCATGCCGAAGAAGTTTCATCTAAGAGTGTTGTTGCTGATCACCAAGCGCAATGTGAGCTTTTGAAGCTCTCCAATGGTACATATAAACTATTTTGAAGCACCTCATTTGTGACTAAAAAATTTCATTCACCAAGCAGGAAAAATAGTTGTGGACAATGCAAAAGCCCAATGATGCTTGATGCTAAGCATTTGAAGCATGGTGATATTTTGTGAAATTCCATGGAGCCGGCTGCTCCTCATATTGCAAGCGAAATTAGTACAATTATTTGTCAACTTAAAGCAATAACATGTCCCTCCCAAAAACAAAATTTTTAAGGGATACAGGTGTGCAAGGGGAGAGCATATTGCTTCGACTTGCTGAAGTATATAGGTATGAACAAGTTTCCTGCAACTACAATAGTCTCTGATGTATTGTTTGTTCTTGGAACAAAGTGAACTTGCTAGAGTTGTCATCATGCATTTGTTATGTCTAAATGTTCTAAAAATGTGCAACGAACACACATTTGGACAAATACTACATGCATGCAAAAGCGAGTCCAAATCGAAAGGTGTATGAACATCCTACTACAACATCGCACAAACTACATGAAGCGTGATCATCACCCTAACCATCCATTAAGTCAACTTGGGTTCTGGTGAGCTCAAGAGCACCACCATTTTGTGCAATTGTACAGACATGCTATGGACAACAAATTTGTAGCATGCTGACTGAGATTACTAGAGTTTTGTTCGACTGGAGCTAAACAAATGGGTGGATAGAAGACACATTGGAACGCATGTGTGAATTGTGCAACACAGTTGAGGTCCTTTGATTCTAGAAGTTTGGCCCACACCAATTTGTGCTATTGCATGCATTCAGCCGCAGGCACATTGTTGATGACATTTTCATGTTCGGTTCTTTAGCGAACACGTGGTGCTATAGCTATGAATTTGATTTCATGCCATTGACACAAACAACATTTAGCAGGACAAAAGCCCACCTGAGGTCCGTACTCTCTATTTTAACAATTGGTTTGTCTTTACTAATGTGGTAGTTGGAGCATGGCTTTCTTTGCGATGATCCAAGAACACATGATGCTGAAACAAGATTAACTGCTTCCACCCCAATGGTTGACATTTACACTCAATTAGAATTTTGTGAAACCAGCATCTACGTCAATGTTGGACAAGGTACTTGTGAAGAACGGCATAGTTGTGGTGATTTCTGGTGAAATCAAAGAGTTAGCACTTGAGCTATGGAGAAATTGCATGGACATGGGATCTGTGAACTTGAGGAAACACATTTTGGAGACAGGGTGCTTGTCCACATGCAAAGTGGGCAACGAATCAACTAGTTATAGGTCCTAGCTGTAGCATGCCTTGTAGGAATCAATTTTAAAGTGTCAATATATACAGCCAACGATGCTTTGGCCACAAGGCAGTTTGTATTAAAGGAGCAATTTTCAAGTGCGGAAGTACACACCCAAATAATCAGGCATGTTCATTACAAACTTCAAACTTTTTTTTTACATCAAGCTATGTTGACGCAGGTGAAGTTTGTTATGCTCAACTAAGAAATATTTTTCGTTGACTACAACAGTCAAATATGTGTTATTTTCAGCAAACTTTAGAAAGTAAGCATTTAAGTTTACTATTGGATTTGAAATTCATTTCTCTTTCCATGTGTAGATACCATTGTGTTGATCGTCGTTCTCGCCATGCTATTCACGAAGCCATGTTTTAGCTCTTATCCATTTGATTAGACCTACATTTTATTGGTCAAAGACATTCTAAGGGAGGTATGTATAGTACCACATACGGACCCATGAATGAAAAAAAAGGCTTCAACATTGCTGTTAAAGTAATCGCAAGCCCGTTTCCAATGCATTTGCAAATTGGGGCCGATAGCAATCATGTGTGGATTGAAGCAGGTGATATTGTGGAGATACTTGGAAGGCAAAGTTGCACATGTTCAATCAAGCAATGCTGACACCTGCACAATGGATGTGCAGTGGCTGATCCAACAACATACTGCATATGATGAGGAGCAGTTAGTACTAGATTTTGCATAACAATTCGAAGCAGAAATGGGCACATGTAGAACAATTTGTGTTTTGTGACAAACAAGTAGTAGAGAACGCATTTGTTATTGTTGAGCTTGATGATGTGGTAGATAGAAAACGAGATGTAGAGAACCGTTTTTTCTATTCAAGACTGTACAATTACATCTCTTGTTCTACTGCTTATATACACCTGCAGGGTGAATCTCCTGTGATCCCAACAGTCTGACACCCAGGGATTGTATCGCATCCTATTGTATCTCGTAGTGCTCGATACTTGATTCCTAACACTCCCTCCTCAAGCTGAAATTCCTAACGAGGATCTCAGCTTGAAGAAAACATTCTCCGACAGTGGTTTGGTGAAGATATTAGCCAACTGTCTGGAGGAGGGAACGTATTCGAACACTATCTCCCCATCCGCCACCTTCTCCCGTATGAAGTGATGGCGGATCTCTATATGTTTCCTCTGCGCGTGAAGAACTGGATTTCTCGTCATCGCAATTGTGCTTTTGTTGTCACAGCTCAAACGGTGGATCGTGTTGCTGATGACGAAGTTCTGTGAGCATACGTCTCAGCCAGATGATTTCTTTGGCAGCTGTCGATGCGGCTACGTACTCAGCTTCAACACTTGAAAGTGCCACAGAAGTCTGTTTCTGGCTCAACCACGAGACAAGTGCTCCGCTTAGCAAGCAACACATGCCAGTGGTGGAAACGCGTGAGTCTGGATCGCCAGCCCAGTCGGCATCAGTAAAAGCTTGAAACACCATGGAACTTCTGGTGTTCTTGGAGTACAGCAAACCGAAGTGACGAGTTCCTTGTAAATACCTGAGGACTCTTTTGGCAGCGTGCCAATGATCTTGGAGAGGCCCTGAGTTGAAGCAGTTAAGAACTCCCACAGCAAACGAGATGTCAGGTGGGTGGTGTTCGCTAGTGAGAAGCCCACCTACCAGGGACCAATACAAACTTGGATTCTCAAACACATGCGTGCCTTCACGTACCAGCTTCCGGCATGTGACCATCGGAGTTGGAGTAGGCCGACAGTTGAGCATGTTGAAATGCTCTAGTAGTTCATTGATATATTGAGGTTGGTTGAGCTTCACTGTTTCGGCAGTTTCATTTTGTTCTACCTAAATGCCAACGATCTTCTCCACTGGTCCAAGGTTCGAGAGCTGATACCGTTGACTCATAAGCTCCTTAAGACCTCTGAGGGCTTCCTAGTCATTACTATATACGTCAACGACTGTTTGCTCATTAGCAGCAGCCAGGCCCTTCTGATAGAGGTTTCCATCAGAGTCGAGTTTGGTAAAGCCATGCTCACGTAGAAAGCTGTCGATACACCTATACCACTCTCTCGACGCTTGCTTGAGACCATATACTGCTCGTTGGAGCTGACATATAAGCTTCTCTCTGTTAGCTCCTGCCTGCTCGAAGCCTTCGAGTTGTGTCATGAAGAGCTTCTCTTTGAGAGGCGAATGCTTGCGGATTTGACAGTGGGTGAGAAGGTCTTGTCAAAGTGCAGTCCCGGCACCTAGGAGAATCCTTTGGCAATAAAGCGAGCCTTGAATCGCTTGACTGTATTGTCCGCGTTCAGTACTTTCTTGAAGACCCAGCATCCTCCGATGACCTGTTGGTGTGGTTCTTCCAGAACAAGTGTGAAGGTTTGGTTGGCTCGATGAGAGTCAAGTTCATCCTGCATGGCCTTCATCCACTCCGCAGCTTCAGGTGAGCTCTGTGCCTCGTGAAAGTTGTTCGAAGTTGACGCCTTTGGTTGAGTGACCAGTAATGCCTTGGGTTTGGAATCCGAGTTGGTTTACCTATGGTTACGTCCAAGAGGTTGAAGATCAAAGGGAAGTCCCCATGCCAGGCGATCAGCCTCTGGAGCTCGTCGTGTTGCAAGTTGTGCATTCAGTTCCAGCTGCTCGGCCTGTAGGTCAGGGAGATTAACCTGAACTTGGTCGTCTACGACAAACTCAATCTCGGTTGTTGAATTGGCAGGTGCAGTGGGCGAAGTGTCAGGTAAACCTTCATTTTCAATGACATTTCTTTCCTCCTCGGCAACCAACCTGTCTTCCTCAGCAGGGTCATCCTCCCATAGCCAAGCATTCGGCTCCCATGCACGTGAAGCGTCAGTTGGTGGTACTGGCGAGCTGGTGACAATCACGATAGACTATCCGTTCATCGAAGACTACATCATTACTGACCTGATTCTGCCATTAGATGGATCATAAAGATGGTATCCCTTGATATGGTCTTCATAGCCAACCAAGAACGTTGGCTTATGCGAGGCGCTAACTTTCCTCCTACGTCAGGACTTTGTCGTATGAAGGCGAGACACCGAAGCGTCGCAATCTAGTCACCTTTTGCCTTCTGCCTGTCCATGTTTCTTCTGGAATGCGGTCAGGTTTAGCAGAGTGAGGGAGGAGATTCTGGACCTAACTGCCGTTTTCACAGCTGTGGACCAGAGGTGCAGAGGAAGACCTGACAAGTGCAAGAAGCAACGGGCTGTGTTCATGATGCTCCGGTGCTTGCGTTCTGCTATGCCGTTTTGCTGTGATGTACCCGGGCATGTGCGTTGGTGAATTATCCCCTCCTGCGAGCAGAAGCTCTTGAAAGCTAGCGAGGTATACTCTCCTCCAGAGTCACTGCGTAGAACTTTAGCCTTCTTCCAGTTTGATTATGAGCCGTGCATAGGTAATCCCTAAAAGCATCTAGGGCTTGGTCCTTGGAGCGCAAGAAGTAGACCTGGCAGCGTCGGCTAAAGTCATCCACAAACGTCATGAAGTACTTTTTGCCAGAGTGACTTTCGACTCTCATGGGGCCACAAATGTCAGAGTGAACGAGCTGAAGTAGATCAGAGGAGCAGGATGTGGAAGCGGATATTGAGAGCGAGTCTGTTTGCCAAGAACACATCCGTGGCATAGGTCAAGATTCTGAGAGGTTCCGAGGAGAAGCCGTCTAGTAGATGCAGCTTTTGTACCTTTTGTAGAAGAGGAAGGTGAGCGTGGCCCAAACGCTCATGCCAAATTGCAGATGATGCCGGCCGCCATGCAGTCAGCGTGTTTCTCAAGAATCTCGTACAAATTCCCACTCCTGGGATCTGCAGGACACTTTTGGCTCCTTTGAGGAGATCACACTGCCTTCGGAGAAGAGGACGTTGAAGCGCTGTCTGTCAGCTTAGCAACGGAGACAAGATTTTTTACAAGTCGTGGGACGTGCCAGGCACTTGGAAGCTTCAAAGACTTTCCATTCCCAATTGAATAGATACATTGCCCTTTCCGCTACTTGCAGTAAGTTGCCATCTCCTACTCTCACCACTCTCCCTCCTCCCGGTTCAAGCTCCTGGAACACTCCTCGGTCTCGAATCAGGTGTTCTTCACATCCTGAATCAAGAGTTAGTGGTGAACAGAGGTGGAACTAGGATTTACCCCATCCGACTGTGATCCTGGGAATCCCCCTCCAGGGCATCTGCAGTCATTCCATCCGAGATGAGGAACTTGCTGAGGTGCTTGAGGAGAGGGCAATCTCGCTTGAAGTGGCCCTCCTGGCTACAAGCATGGCACCGGGAATGCTGCTGGTGACGTTTTGGTTGGTGTCTTCTGAAGAATTCTTGAAGCATCTCGGCCTGAGTTCTTGAATGAACTTGCCCAGCACGGTTTGAGTTCTTGGAGCCAGCTGAGGAACTGGCCGCAAAGTTGGCTTCGGCAACAGCTGCGAGAGTTGCGTCGCAACGGTTCTTGAGCTCCAACTTGATCAGATGTGCCTCCATCATTTCTTCAGCTTGCGTAAAGTGCGAGCCGTGTTGAAGACCATGGTGGTGATGGTCTCGCTCTGGATCAAAAGAATCACAGAGCGCAAGGATCTTACGACTCTCATTGTAGCTCTGAGCAGTGTCCTGGAGCTCACAAAACAGTTTTGTAGATTCTTGACAAGAGCAGGGAAGTCACCGGTGTAGCGCATGGACTGAACACGAGCCTCCAGTGCTTTGAGTCGAGCAACAGATGGTTTTCCAAAGCGTGAGTGCAAGAATTCCCAGATCTCACAGGCGCTCATGCCATCAACCCGTAAGAGCAGTGCATCTCCCAGTTTGAACCAAAGGATCATCAAGGCGCGATCTTCTCTAGCATTAGCATCGTTATCTGCAAGGAAGGCTGATCCTGATCTCGCTCCGCTGTCTGAAGCAGCTCTTCCAGGAGAAACCACGGGCCAAACTCCTTCCATGGTTAGGAGTTGGGTCATCTTCTTGACCCATGGAACATATCCATCCGCTCCTTCCAGGACGGAGATCCCTTGCAGTGTGACCAAGCCAAGCTTGCTGATGTTCGCCATTAGAGAAGAGAAACAAGAAAGGAACAAGAAACGGCGTGAGCCAAAGTAAGCTTCGATACCAAGATAGAAAACGTGATGTAGAGAACCGTTTTGTTCTATTCAAGACTGTACAATTACATCTCTTGTTCCACTGCTTATATACACCTGCATGGTGAATCTCTTGTGATCCCAACGGTCTGACACCCAGGGATCGTATCGCATCCTATTGTATCTCGTAGTGCTCGATACTTGATTCCTAACAGTGGTAGAGCTACATGCAAACATGTTGGTTGTGGTTTGCTCATCTGTGTGAAGGCAGAAGATCCTCAAAGTTAAGCTACTTGCTATTTTGTACAAACCAACGTCATTAACTTCCAACACAAACCCCATGCTAGTAGGGTGGTCTTAGATTGTTTGCAAGAGGAGAGTGCATGTCACAAGCAACCCTAAAGGTGCTTTGCTATATTTTGTAATAGATAGTGACTAAGTAAAAAAACCATAAACAAAACCTCATAGAGTCCAATATCAACTTTAGGAATTGATTTGCAATTGATACCATAATCATATTTGTCTCCACCATCGAAGCTATCTTAGTGTTCAAAGCCATTTTAGTTTCTCACAATACTCAACCCAAAGCCACTTTGAGGTCCAAAGCCATTATGTAAAACGTCCTTTAATGCCAAAAGTCGCTACACTTTGAGAAGCTAGGGCTTTTGGCTCATTGTGTACATGTCTTTTTTCCCCAACATCCTCCAGTATATTCAATTGCAATGAAAGCAAACAATGGTTAACATGTTAATATATTGTGCATTACAATTTATTAATCTTTTTTATAGGTTCCATAGTAAGAACATTATTAATCTCTTATTTATCTTCCTCTTTATAAGTAAAGTCAGACAAAGTAATGTATATGAATTATTTAATGGCTTCAACTTTATCTTTCTTAACATACTATTATTAGCTGATTCCTGCACTAAAAAATGACTTCCATCAATGATCCATCCTTATCATCAACCTTCAAGGTTTTTAATTTCATCAATACAACCAACTTTATACATCTCATTTAGAGTTTTTAACCCCCTAGAAAATCATTTTTAATTATGTTTTATTCCATATATGTTATAAATGTTATAAATGTTATAAAGATGCCCTTTAATATATTAAAGAGGATGACAATTTCCCACCCTCAACATTACATTTATGCAAAATTACATATTAATCATTCACCCATTTTCTTAAATATACTATTTTTTTTTCCTTTATTTCTTTTTTTCGTAAATGCTTTAAAAAAATTTAGCAATATGCAATAAGATTTTTACTTCGGTGATATTCTTTCACAAATTAATCAAAATGGTTATTATTATAAGCAATAAGTGTGTATCTTTCATTTGCAATAAAATAAGTAAACTTGATACTTGTTTTGAGCTCATATGACTCTAGAAAACCCACTCCTTGCGTACTAAATTTAAAAGCTCATTTATCTCAATTAATTCGAATGTTTGTACATGTAATATATGCACAAATTAAGCATCTAGTACTATGAGATCCCATTGCAACTCTGTTCATTTGCATTACCCAATTTAAGATTTAAACATTGTAAATCTAATTACTACAGATACATCTAATACTCGCACTCTCATGAATATGGAGAAAAAAACTATATCTAAAATAGAGAACTATATATCATAAAAACCTATATCCTTTGTATATATACATACAAATTGAGTGTTCAAAAACCTAAATATATACACACATATAACATATACAACATTTCCAAAGTAATTCCCCTCAATTTTAATCAAATCAACAATTTCTTCAACACCATGAGTTTTATGCCACTTTTTATAATTATATCTATTGCATGTTTTTCAACATCATCTTGTCCATAAATTAATTTATAATTAAAAAGTTATAAATAAAATAAGTAAGTATTAACTTCACTTAGTTTCTTAAAGTAATCTAAAGGTAACCAAGAACTTTTTTTAATAAAAAACCTTATATTAAGTCCTTCACATTCCTTTACTCTAATTCAACTTGAGAATATCCTTATATATAAAATTTAATACATGATATACATATAGTTAATAATGAAATATTTTTCCATTTTTATGCAATTGAATGTATTACTCATAATGAATTGCTTAAATTTATTTAATAATAAAAACATTTAATTAATTATATAATCAATATTCATTTTTTGAATTCTTTAAATCATTGATAAACTTCAAGAAAACACATTTATGAATACTCATACCATAAAGTGCACAAAGACTCTTTTCTTAATAATAGAGTATTATTAATTTGCCATTCATAAAAATAATAGTGCACCCATACTTTCTCTACTCATTTTCCAATAGATGCACTTTTAATATAAACTATTATATTTACCATTTAAATGCTAAACACATAAGGCCTTATACTTTACTGATATCAAAGTATAATCATGACCAACTTGTTCACTAAGTAAAAAATTATTTCAAAATGAAGATTGTACAATGTTAAATGGTAATACATTTGTATAAATTAATTTACACATGACTCACATTTATAACTCTATAATGCTCATTAAGAAATGAACTTTATAATGCTAATTGCATTTGCCACATCTAGGCATTTGCATTAAGTTGAGCACTCTTAAATATATGTGATATTAAATATTATTTTAACTTTGCACTTCAATGTTAATGTTTATAATTGATGAAGACTGATTTGAAAGCCTAACTAACAATTTGGTGTTAACTGACTCTAGTTGTAATGCGTATTGGCATGTCAATAATCTTTTTGAAACATGATTTTTAATTTTTATTTTATTGAATTCAAACACACCTTAGTAAAATGGATTACAAATGACTTAAATGTGCATTTAATTATTTCAAATTACCTTTAAAGATTTTATTGTAATACTTTCAATTCCATTGTCATGTTAACCATGACTACAACATATGCATCATATGCATTCGTTTTAATGTGTAAGCTTCCCACAAAAGGTTCTTTTCTATTTTTCTTAAAGATTATTTAAAGTTTGAATTGAATGTAAATTGAATAAGAATGAAATATAAGAATATATTTTTTACATGAACACATATTATAATAACTATGCTAGACACAATATTTCAAGATAACATATATCAAATATATGTTTGACCATTAAAAACCCATTTCATAGAACCACATACAAGTATGAGCTAAAAAAGTGCAAAAATATGATAAGTTGATATAGATTTTAAACCATAAACATATTGCACAACAAATATTTATAAACCTTTAATACATTAATAACAGGTGTGTTTATGATCCAATGCCTTCTCATTTATTTATTTCAAAATGTTGATGAAGACACATATAACAATGATGTGTAGACTAGATTTCAAATATAAAAATTATATTACAAGTAATAGACATGAGTATTATAATGTTTAAAAATAGACACAAAAGTATTGAATAGCAACACTTTCTTTTATACTAGATGCTTATAAAAATAAATTAACTTCAACACTGACATGGTTAGAGTCTAACGACGTGACTAATTTGAATGGAACTTCATTTTCAACTATTAATATAATTGACATAACTAAAAGTAACAAACAATGAATATCACGATGCAACAATTGACTGTTCATGAGTCTTAATTGAATCATTACATGATACCATATTCAGAAAATAATTTTCAATCCAATTTGCTGTAGTTAAAACCTTACATAGACTAATACTACCCAAAATATGCTTTGATCCCACATATATATATATACAAGAACATGGTCATGTTTACACAACAATTAGCAGGGTGGAGAGGTTATACTTGCACAAAGCATTGAAACCTAAAAAGAAGAAGTGAGTTAGTTTTGACAATTCATCCCCTTTCTTAATCATAATTAATCAACTTAATTATTTAATGATTTTATATGTATTTAGTGGATATAAATTAAAAAGACCTTTATGGTTAATACATTTCATTTGTATACATGATTTGTTTGAAATAAATGTTTTTCCTTAGTTTTTAATATTTGTGCTAATTAATTAAATTTTAATTAATTAAGACTAATACAAAAGGAGGTTAAATTGTGAAAGCATTCTAAAGTTTATAATAAAAGAAGAAGTGAGTAATGTTGCCTATACAATGGATTTCCCAATCACTAACATGGCCTTCTACGCTTTTCTTAACATGGGAGAGAAAGATGTAATATTGTTATTACATCAAGGAGGCTTAAAAAGGTGGGGTTTTTTTTTAAGAATTAGATTTAGATGCACCTATTTAAAGTTGAGAAATGAAATAAAAAGTGACAAGACTGAAGGGTTTCCTTGGAGAGCATTTTCTCATAAGCAAGAAAAATGCCATAGATTTGAAGGTCAAGAAGTGAGATTGAAGAATTTAATTATGTCTTCTCAAAAAGAGTTAAAGTGAACTACCTAAAGAAGAACTACCTAAAGAAGTTGAACATGAAAAATTTTAAGTTGTTAAAGTGGTTTTGATTGCAACTCAAAGCACTCTATTGAGATCATCTCTTGCATCAAGGATATGACAAGCAAGTGTGGAAGGCAAATCTATCATTGTTTAGATAAGCAATTATTTAATGGAAAAGGATGCAGTATATACTTATTTTCATTAAAAATATAATAATGTAATAAGTTAAGTTTTGGTTATGCAATTTTGGAAACACCTACACCTTGTTAAAGAGGTGAACGCACTCAAGTCACAAAAAGGGGACAATGTTTTAGTCACTTGAGTTTATACGTTGGATAGTATAATTTTTAATTTTCACTTAAATTTAAGAAGAGACCTATGGGAGTCTTAAAGGGAACTTTCATAGGGTCTTTTCCGCAGAGGATACCAAGACATTACGATGTGTGACATACCCGGTCTGAAACACTAGAGGCATACTGGTCAGATCACACATATGTATCCCAACTCAATACTCAAATTGAAAAAGCACAAAAGCAAGCTCTAATCGTGTTGTAAACATACCAAACACATATTCGTATCAAGTCCATATATTTATATGTGTATGTATGCAATTAAAACGTACGTATATAACATTAGTATCCTAGTGGATATACATGCTTAACCCACGTTTCTAATTTTATTTCTATCATAATGGTGTAAGTGTCATAAAAATTATTATGGAATTAATGAATAATTCCATTAATAATTCCGTGTGTATGTGCATGCGTATGGATCTTTTCTAATGTAATAGACTTGTGGAGCCACTTGTACAAGTACTCCACACATGCAAAATCTGAATGTTTTAATGCAGCGATTTTGGATGTTATAAGAAACTTCTCTTGACAATGAGAAGAGACTTGTTATGTATCACCAGAAAACGGAGAGTCTTCTACGTACTTGTGCAAGGGGAGATGTTTACCCTAAAGTTGACTTTATAAGGTGAAATATTTACCATGGAATATTTTATTATAACATTGTACATGCCTTGGAGAGATGGTTGTTTTGTTCTGAATGTTTAAGTCTTCTGTACACGAGCTTCTATGTTCTGCAAGCAAACTATTTAATAAATTAAATGAGTCTTATCCAGATAAAAAGATATTATTTATGAAGTATATCGCTAGTTAATGAACAAAAGATTATTGCGTATATAACTGTGAGTCAGACGGTGATTACTTGCATATACAGATGCTTCAATGAGTGATATATATGTATATATATTTAGTATGGTGTGTTTAGATCTTCCTGAGAATTTTAGAAATTTGCTTTGAATTTGAAACTATGGATATGACTAGCCGGAATTCCTTTCAAATGTCACAGAATTTGGAGGAGCACGATGAATGCTTATCAAGTCCATTTATAGTGAGTACATATTGTGTACATATATATTCTATTAGTATACACATCTACACAAGTTAAAGCTTTTCTTTTAGAGATTTGTACGAAGAAGATGGAGTTTGTGGCTCACTCTCAATTCTTCTTGGTCAAGTCGATGGTGGTATGCAACTGTGCATATAGTCACAGCAACAATAGGAGCCGGTGTACTGAATCTCCAAAGTCCAATGTCTGTCCTGAGCTGGTAAATAATGCGTTTAATAAGCAACCACATATATTAAGATGTTAAAATATTCCACACTATGGATTACATGCACATCAGACGTGCAGGTTAAAAGTTAAAACACACACTGTAATAGGTCCCCACACCTGCATCCATATGAGCACACACACACATACAGACAACACATTCACACTAACACTAATGACACACTAATGGTTAACATAACACACACACACACACACACACATTAGGACATTAATGCCGCACACATGTAGTCTGATGTAGATCTTTGGCAGGGAACTAGGAATCATTGCCTTGTTATGGTTTATAGTGTTTAGCTTGATTTGCTACTCACAAATGGTGGAGATGCATGAGATAGGAGGCAGAAGATTTGACAGATATCGCGACCTGGGGAGACATCTATTGGGAGAAAAACGTGGTTTCTGGCTGGTTGTTCCATTTCAGTTTATCATTATATTCATTGTAGACATCGTCTACATAATTACAGCTGCATCATCACTAAAGAAGATATTTGCAAGACACGCGCATCCTACATGGCCTTGGGCTCTTGGTTTTGGATCCTTTCAACTCTTACTTTTGCAGCTTCCTGACTTTACTTCACTCACATTTGTGTCACTTATTGGTGCAGTAACTGCCATTGGGTAATCTCTTAAATATGCATACATATGATATATGCTTTTGATACATATATATGTATGCAGGTATTCTACAATTGTATGGATTGCTATTGTTGCTTTCAATAGGAACGAGCAACCACCTTTTGCTCCTGAACCAGTTCGGCATGATTACCCTCATGACAACGATCTGGTATTCAGAATATTTGCAGCACTTGGGCAGCTAGTCTTTGCATGCTCCGCAGGGCAAAACATAGCAGTTGAAATCCAAGCAACAATACCAAGCACGCAACAAGGCCTTCAAAGGTTGCAATGTGGCAAGGAACACTTGTTGCTTATGTGATAATTGCCTTCTGTTATATCCCAGTTGCAGTCGCAGGTTATTGGCTTTATGGAGATCAAACACCTAAACAGTGTCTCCATCACTTCAGAAACTGCCATTTGCTCATTGCACTTGAAAAGCCGGGACTTTGATTGTGGCTGCAAATGTCATATTAGTCCTTCATCTCTGTGCTACTTATCAGGTAACGCACATTTTAGGGTTCAGGAATAGTCCGTGCTTAACGAGATAATTTGCAGATCTATGCAATGCCACTCTCAACTCACTGGAAGATTACGTAGAGAATGCTTGGAAAATGTCAACCTTTCAAGTTCGACTAATTATCAGAGTTTCATACGTTGGTAAGTTAACTATTTCTCATAAGTTTTAGCTTATTAAGTGTGTTGTTTGCCTATTCAAGCTATAACAACAGCGATAGCAATGGTAACGTCACCTTACTTTATATCTTGGGAAGCCGCTGTTGGGGGACTTGCAAACATACCCACGTCTTACTTGGTAAAGAAAGTGCACACAATTAACAATCCGTAATTATTAACTACTACATGTATTTACATCCTCTTCTAGATACCATGTATATTGTGGCAGAAATATCGCAAACCTCGGAGATTAAGCCTCTTATGGCTTGGAAATATGGTGAGTGTGTGTGTGCATGTGTGCATGTGTATATTGTGTGTGATCACCATTTAGACAAGAAATACAATGTATGCTAATAATATGTACATAAGATTACAACTCACACCTTTATGCAGTTTTGCATTGTATTTGCGGTGTTGGTGGCAATAACATCTACCATTGGCAGTGCACACAGGCTGTGGAATAACCACTACAAATATGCTTTACCTTAAGAAAGCTTGATTAACTCATTGCGATTGTATTTAACCATTTAAAAACGTATTGATTTAGCTTGAATATGTCGTAATACATTTCAAGACCAACGTTGACTAAAAATCTAACTGGCCCTCCAATAGGTTGCTAACCATTTAAAAAATAATAATTTAATCTGAATAGAGCAATCATATATATATATTATATATATATATATATATATATCTGTTCTACAGGGTGTGACTGTAAAGCAAGTTTTGTGTCCTGTTATGCGATTCTTTTGAGCACCCTCGGTCATTAAGAATTTCAAATTTAAATTATTGCCGCGAACATGAATGACCAAGATTCTGCCACAAAAGCAAAAATCTGATGTCTCATGTTTGGATTGGATTTTGAAATGGATTGGTTAATCTCTTGTTTATTTAAATAAATATTCATTTGAATCTGATTTATCCAATGTTTAATCCAATTTTATTTAAGATTGAACAATAAATTAAAATTAATATAAGATTAGATATAGTCAATTTTAACAGCAAATACTGTAGTTGCCAACCAGAACATGTTTTAACTAATGAATTTCAATGGGAATAAACACCTATATAAATGTTCTGAATTTGAATGCAACTAAAGAACATATGGAACACCGTAAAATGTGGCTAACCGTTTATGACACAATATATTCTTAAATTTGCAACCGCCTTGAAAATGCCGTTTTCCAGTGGTGATATTATAATATATGTTAGTTATTATACAGCCAGATAAAAAAGCTCTAATATGTCATTTGGAACAAGACGGTACATTTTCAACTTGTTTCTTTTAGCAATATATGTCATAATAGTTCGTGAAACCACCATATTCTTTATTAACCAGGATTCTATAAATTGTACTCAGTCACTATACAAAAAAATTAATCATCATCTATTATATAAAATCAATTTTCATGTGAAGTGTCTACATAGCACCCATACATAATAAAATCCTTACTTAATTTTTTTAATCAATTTTATATATTAAATATTGAATCCTGTCCATCGGATCTACCCGGTTGCATGCCACAGGATCGTAATTTGAAGGAAGTACTTTGATGCGTGATAACGTTGGGATCGTCATGTAACCAAATTGGGGGAGTGTCCTATACATAATTAAACAACAGCTTAACAAGTTATTGAAAACACACTAAAAGACTCGCATTTTATAACTAATACATTACTGACTTGGGAGCAGTGATATATGCCGTAGTAAAAAATGTTACGGATTAGTAATTAAATTAAATTAATAATTAAATTATAATTCGTATTATTTTTCGACTACAGATTTAATCACTGCCTAGGAAAGGTTGTACATCCACCCAGACGAGAATATATTGTAAGCTATATACATAAAAGTCCATAACATATAAGTTTTGAGCTGCTTTTTGAAATTGAAAATAAGTTTTTATAAATTTTAAAATAAAAATTCATAGATTCTTAAATAATTTTAAAATTCTGTAACATAAATATGTTTATAAATATAATACTATGTTTTATTATTAAAGAGAGTTGAAAAAGAGCATTTGTAGAAACAACAAGAAGAGACTACTAGGACAAAAATAAATTAAATTAAAAATAACACAATTAAATTTATCATATTAAAGGCATTACACGACAAGGCAAGACAGTGAGGATGTAATTAAGTTAAAAAGAACATTATTAAATTTATCATCCCGACTTTGATGACATCCTAGCAAATGCTAATTTAATTTTAAAATATAAGTTTGTAAAATTTAATATATTTAATTTTAATATTTAATTCAGAAATAAGATTTATATTTGAACATAAAAATTCAATATTAATTTTAAAATTAAAATTAAAATGTTTAAATATAATATATCAATTGAAATTTAAAATTAACAATGTAATTAAAATAATGTAATAAATATAAATTAATACATTTAATATAATGTTTTAAATTAAATTATATATAATTTAAAAATAGAAAGTACACTTTATTTCTATATTTATTGTATTATTTGTTACATGTACAAATTTGAATAATTTAGAAAGCTCATAAATAAATCTAGAAAACATTTTCTACTAAGTTGTGTTGATGTTGTTACCACTGGTAATTATAAGGTTGATTAATTGATACATATGACATAAAGCTGAAAACTACTGCAAGAATATACTCGCGTAATTTAGTATGCAATAATGTTATTTAAATGTTGAGTGTTTATATAGTATTGTGCCATGCTTATATGCAAAATTTCCTTTCTAATATATTCTCTACAAATTTAAAAAAAAAATATTGCAAAAAAAAAATTAAAAAATTATATAATAAGTTTATTTGTGTCTGTATATGTTATGAACATTTCATTGACTCTAAATCTTATTTAATGGTAATCTTAAATCTTAAATATAAAATGAATAACCATCTTAATTTACCCATTTAATGACTACCCTGAATTATAAATTAAAATGGCCCTATTCTATAAAACTCCCTTTATAATTCATTAGATAATTATCTTAAACTCCCATATAATCTATTTGACAGTTATCCTATATTATCTTTATAATTCCCTGATATTCTAAACTTCTTAAACAATTTTGACACAATAATAATTTTTTGAGAAAGGTAAAAGGAAAATAGAGTTAAAGTTACAATAAACTAAGAGAGTTCAAAGAGAAAAGTTATCACATATACAGTAACTTGACACAGTGAGAGAAATAAAATGATTTTATATGTTATTATACATACAATTGACAAAAAATAAAAGAGTTAAATTATCATATACACATTGTAATTAAAGAGAAATTCTATATATTATATATACATTAACTTAAGTTGTAAGAAGAGAGTTAATATTATAAAGCGGAAAAGAGTTAAGTCATTACATAATTAAGACTTAAGTTGTAAAACTCTTTAAATGTATTAGAGTATTAAAAAGGGACATATTTAAAATTTAAGTTATAGGACTCTTTAAATGTAGAGTATTATATAAGGGAAGAAAACTAAGTTATTACATACTTAACAGAGAATCATACACAAACAACTTAAGAAAATTAAAGAGAAGTTATACAATAACTTTTAAGAGAGATTTAAGTTAGGTTCTAACTTAAAGTTATTAAATTAAGGATAATAATTAGGTTACTTAATATAAACTCATTGATTAAGGATTCAAACTTCATTATGTTAAGAATAATAATTGGGTTAAAAGTCTGTTAATAATTAAGCTCACCAACGTGGACATGTGTTACTATCTTATATAATAGTTTATTATATATGTGTTTATCATGAATGCCCCATCAATAACCATTTATTACGCGTCATGAACGCCCCATCTTAAATCCTATTTAATGGCCATCATAAATCTAAATTCCATTTAACAATTATTTTAAATTTGTTATTTTAAATTCAATCTGATAGTTATTCTAAATGCATAAGGTTAGTGTAAGTTAAGAATAACTGGGTTAAGAATCTAATTTAAGAATAAACTCGCTAAGTTAAGAATAACAACTGGGTTAAGTAGAGATAAACTCACCAGATTAAGAAATAATTGAGTTAAAGATTCAATTTAAGAATAAACTCATTAGGTTAAGAATAACAATAATAATTGGATTAAGGTTCAATTTAAGAATAAATTCATTAGGTTAAGGATATTAACTAGGTTAAGGGTCCAACTTAGGGATAAGCTTAATAAATGAGTTAAAGATCCAACTTAGAAATAAACTCATCAAGTTAGGATAACAATTGGGTTAAGGATCATTAAATAGTTAATTCCATACATAAGCTTAAGGATAACTTACCATGTTAAGGATACAATTGGTTAAAGAAATTCACCAAGTTAAGAATATTAATAAGTTTATATTGGGTGTGTTTGTGTGTGTCATGGACACCCAAAATCGACCATTGATATCCAACCTAATCCAAAAATATCATAAACTTGTCATTTGACAATTGATATTGTACCTCATTCAACGGTTATATTAAGAATAATAATTGGGTTAAGGATTTAAAGGTTATTAATAGTTGAATTAAGGATCCAAATTAGGGGTAAAGATAACAATTGGGTTATTATTAAAGTTCTAACCCAAATGGCTAACTCATGGCAACACATGACTTAGATGCCCAAGGCATGAATGCCCTAACCCCATTATGGAGACATGCCTTGCACATACCCCTATAATAAAGATAAGGCATCATGACTTAGCCCTCGAGGAATCACCCTTATTTAAAAGTACAACTTCTTTAGGACAACAAAGCACGACTAACCCTTAAGGTTTGAGTGACCAAGTCATATCTTAAACTTAGGGTTCGTACTTAATGAAGACACGTGTGTGTTATAAGCGAACACAAGTGTTTTGTTAAGTAACTCTCTAAAGCTAGGTTTGAATAACCCTAAGTACTCGACTTTGCGAGTGCCTGACGAATGAGCTCTTGCTAATGAGCTTAGGTTTTTAAACCCTTGGATCCCAAAGAAAACACTCCCCTTAGTTGAGTGTGTCAATAGCACATCCAATTACAAGACCTAACTAGAGTATCAAATCCCTCGACATTAAACATATGAGACAACCCAAAGGATGTGCCTTAAGCATTGTACTGTGTGCCATTTAGCTTAGTGTTACATTTTCATGTAATAGTGTTTCTCAAGATGTGGGCTATCTTGCCATAGCCCCTCAGATTTAAGAGTTACACATTGTGTCACGAACATGGTTCACATATGCCAACTTTAGAACCCTTCTGTGAACCCTTAAGAACTTGGTCAAGAGATCTTGTCAGTTAAGATTCTACGCCCATAGTTAAATAAGGACACGAATGTGTCTTGCTTAGTTGCAAGTGCTACTCTTAGCTTGATGTGAAAGAGGAGGCTGGAGACATGCCTCAACCTCTGACCCTTGGAACATGTATTTTAACAAAACCTTTTAGACTCAAATTCAGCAATGTTGAGGGTAAGCTACCCTGAAAGTGAGATGTACCCCAATCGTTTGAAAGTTGAGGCAACAGAACAAAGGGTTAATCATTAACGACACAAGTTAAAGCTTGCACCAGTAAATAATAATGAGTTTAATTATGAACTTAAGAACTCTCACTACATATCCTATTTAATATATGTGACAAAGCCCCCCCTTCCCCTTGTTTTCCTGTTTTGTAAAGTGGGCTAGCATAGAATATCATTCTTACTAAAAATATACTTGGTGAGTTTAACCTAATGACTCATCAACTCCTAAATACTAACCCAAGGGTTTAGGGCATAGGCATATTCAACATGTTGAACTCATCAAAATTAATTAGTAACCTAATCAGAACATGAAAATAAGGGTAAAAGTTTTTTTTAAATAGAAATGTTAGCTTTGCCTAAAGTTTCTTGTAAATACCTAAAGACACTCGACTGGATCATCATAGTTACCCAAGTGGACTAAGTAGGTTTGTTTTCTCAACACCTAACATAGTTCGGTAGGTAAAAATAATCAATGTCCAAAGTAAAGAGTAATCATAGTAAAAACTATAACATATGCACAATTTTTAATACATACAATAAGAACCTAAACTTGTATAACAATGATTAATAATTTATGAAGAACAATTCAATGGCCACGATATGCACTCTTCATTATGACATAAAGTTCCTTTTATATAAAAGAATGAAACATGTTTATTCAAAGATGCTTTATTACTTAATTTTGTAAAGATTCTTTAACCAATAAATAATCGACCTAACTAAAGTGTATACATACTCATGTGTATGCACTTGAATTATATATAAAGCTTTTGAAGCAGGTCATTTCGTGAGTTTGTTTAAATTGAACTTTGTGAGGCCCTCGGTGCCGAGGATGGTGCATGACCTAAAAGGTTGCAAGTTTGAACCTCGTTAGGGCAAGGTTAATATTGTACATTGAAAATAAAATTGAATTTGTTACACCATGCCATGCTCAATGCTGAGGATGTTACATAATTTAAAAAGTCACAAGTTTGAACCTTATTAAATTGAGTTCATAACCTTATGAGCCATGCACCATCTTTAGAGTTAAGGATGGTGCATGGCTTATAAAGTTATGAATTTGAACCATGCTAGGGTGAAATTAATATTATACCTTAATAATATAATTAAACTCCCAACCTTCTAGCCATGCATTGTCCTTGGCATCAAGGATGGTCCATGACTCAAAAGGTTATGAATTTGAATTTCGCTAAAGTAAGGTTAATATTGTACTTTTAAAAAAAAATTAAAGTCACAATCTTTTGAGCTATGCATCGTGCGGCCTAGAAATTTGCAAGTTTAAACCTTGTTATTGTGAGGTTAATATTGATTCATAAAGTTGCGAGTTTGAACCTTGTTATTGTGAGGTTAATATTAGTCCATAAAGTTGCAAGTTTGAACCTGAGATTAATATTGGTTCTAAAGTTGCAAGTTCGAAAATGGTGCATGTTTGAATCTTGCTTGGGCAAGGTTAATAGTGTACCTTGAAAAAGGAAGTGAACTTGCATCTACACCATACACCGCCCTTAGCAAGAATTGAATTTGCAGCCTTTTTGGGTCAAGGATCATGCATGACAGCGAGGATGGTGCATGGCCTAGAAGGTTGCAAGTTTGAACCTTGCCGTTTATTCTTTTAGAAGTTACAAGTTTAAACCTTGCGAGGGTGAGATTAATAGTATACTTTAAGAAAGGAATTTCCCAAAAGATTATGAGTTCAAACCTTTATAAGATGAGATTAATATTGTATATTGAAAAAGAAATTGATTGTGCAACCTTTTAGTATAACAAGGTTAATATTGTATATTAAAAAAAAGAATTGATCTTGCAACCTTCTGAGGTCATACTAAAGGGTTGTGAGTTTGGTTTTTTAGGGTGAAACTAAAAAGTTGTACTTCGAACTTTGTTAAGGTAAGGTTAATATTATACATTAAAAATAAAATTGATGTTAAGAAGTCTTTCTAGGGTGAAACTATTACCACAAGGTTGTGAGTTCTAACTTGGTTAAGCCAATATTAATATTATAAATTGAAAAAGGATACCACAAGGTCGAGAGTTTGAACCTGGTTAGGGCAAGGTTAATATTGTACATTAATAAAGAAATTGATCTTAAGAGTTTTGATTTTATTTTTTTTTAGGGTGACATTAATATTTTCAACATACAATATTTGTATGTTGAAAATGAATTAAACACATAATATTTTAAGGTTATGCACCATCCTCGACGTCAAGGATGGTAATTATAATTTT